>JAXIVJ010020108.1:0-15172 GCA_036785665.1 Chirona hameri | reverse complement strand
TTAGAACAAATTAGGGTAGATCAATCCGCTTGGTTTGGGAACAGACAGATTTGATATGTTGGTGTTCAGCTTTTGCAATGATTGTTCCAAGATCTGCTTCACCACATATTTTGACCCTTATTTCCGTATTACAATTTCGACCTTAATGTTGAAGATATACGTTCGCCTTCCCTGCAAAAATGATGCAATGAAAATTGTTTTTGGATGTTGCAAGTTATTTTTCTTTCAAATGTGTGATTGTCTGTTGAACGATGAGCAGTGGAAGATTGTGAAATATGATTTTTTGTTTAAAGTTATTGTACTACACGCAAATACATTCAGGTATGTAATAGAATGAAAATGTATGCACCATTCCCAGCACTCTCCGATTTTGTTTGTCTGTCAGTGCATATGTAGTGAAAATTGTTTTTGGATGTTGCAAGTTATTTTTCTTTCAAATGTGTGATTGCCTGTTGAACGATGAACCGTGGAAGATTGTGAAATATGATTTTTTGTTTAAAGTTATTGTACTAAACGCAAATACATTCAGGTATGTAATAGAATGAAAATGTATGCACCGTTCCCAATACTTTCTGATTTTGTGTGTCTGTCAGTGGAAGATCAAGGGGGAATTCCTCCCCCCACCCCCCAACCTCCTTTGTTCATGGGGGCACCACCGCGCCGTGGGAACACCACCGCGCCCTGGGGGAACCACCGCACCGTGGGGGCACCACCGCGCCTTGGGGGCACCACCGACAGTTGCCTATGACATAACCTTGAGAAATAAGTCATAGGTCACGGGTCATGGTTAGTAGAATTTCGAAATGTCCCGTGTATGTTGCAAATTGTTTAAAAATAGGGTACAGAAAGATTCATCAAAATCAGTTGATAAATACGCGATTAATTATCGAAAAACCAAGGGAGATGGCATCCCCCCACCCTGAACTGGCGAGAGTTAACCGATACAAAGTGATCTACGAAAGCCTTTTTGGAAGAAAACACCATTGTGACCTTTCGTTACCTCTGGAGTATACAATATTAACCTGAGCTAAAATTGGGGCACCGATGGCGATTGCATTTTTCAAGAGCTTTATTCGATTATTTGTTTCCGTTTGTTCCTATCCATCATGGTTCCCGAAATATTGTTGGGGTTTCCTAAGCAAAGTGCTACTTTATGCTCATATTAGTATCAAATAACTAAAGAACATCCAAAATATATTTTCGGCTATGAGTCTTCTTCAGTGGATGATGGAAGTGGAGCCTTAATTCAGTGGAAATTATCCATTGTAGAAGGCTCATAGCCGAAAATATATTTTGGATTTTCTTTTGTTATTTGATACTAATTTGACCATAATGTTACACTTTATTCTACTTGTTCTAATAATTATGCTCAGTATAACGTTTGAAACAATTAAAGTCAAACTTGGAAAATTTGAATTTTTGATGACCTCTGTTGACCCTTAATACTGTCCTGATCCAAAAAATGCACGAAATAACTTTGAATTTACTTGTGGAGAGATTTCTAACTTTTTCCGCGTCTTTCTAGCCCTTTTAGTTTTCGAGTTAGTTGGAGTCTTCCCCCCCCCCTCCCCAACAGGGCGAACTTGTCTCAGAGTCCCACCGGGCGCAGGTTGGAAAACTATCGCAGGGACTGTTTTGCTGGTCCTTGTTAACAAAAGAATATTGTCCCAGGCAAAGGATGTGATTAAGACAAAGATAACATTTGTCCAGTGTTTCGATGTAAGGACCAGAATGATTTCAAACCTTGCATATCCTACAGACGGCACGAGTCTTCAGTGGTGAAATCAATTTCGTAATTTGTATCTGTTGATGGTAGACGCTAAATATTTTGCTTCCATAAACACATGCTATTTTGCCTGATACATTCATTTATTTCCGCATAACGTTCCGACATACGAACCTGGATAATGGAAGCAGAAATAATTGATACTATGTACAAGAATGCAGAATCTTTGGTACATTAAAGAACATTCCTTCAATATTGAAGTTGTAGTGCAAGTTACACAATGGAACTTTGAACCTTTAATGTCCATATCCAGATCCGTGTCCAGAACCTCCGTGTCCAGATCCTCCGTGTCCAGATCCTCCGTGTCCAGATCCTCCTTGTCCAGATCCTCCGTATCCAGATCCGTGACCAACATCAGCACTGTACTTGTAAGCATATCCTCCGCCCTGTCCACCATATCCACCACCATATCCTCCGCCGTGTCCACCGCTGTGTCCTCCGCCGTGTCCACCGCTGTGTCCTCCGCCGTATCCCCCTCCATATCCAGATCCACCAGATCCGTGTCCTTCGACGTAGATCTTGGCGCTTCCGCCGGCGAACTTCCCATATCCACCACCATATCCCTTTCCACCGTCGTATCCACCGCCATGTCCACCCCTGCAAATATAAATTGAAATGCTTACACAAAAAAAACATACAGATCGTTCATACAGTCGTGACATTGAAAACTTAACTTCCATCATTATACAGGGACGGCATATTAAACATGTTCGAAGGCTTTTTGAACTTGCAATGGATTAAACGCCTTTGCGTATACCGTCACATTCCATTTTTGAGAATGATGGAGAAACATGTGATAATACTCACACATTAACGGCATGCTGGTTTTTCACTCCATATTTGGCGCCACCCCAGGCGTTGTAGCTGTAAAGAGAAACAAAATGGTTAGAAACGAAATATCTAGACGTAAATTTAGCATTTAGATGTTACCTTTCGTTATAAAAGATCCAACCTTTCTACTCAGTACATATAAGTAAAAAAAATAAGCGACGGTGATGTTTTCTTGGCTGATTCGGACACATTTGTTCCAGGAAATCATTTCATAAAGTTATGTTAACTGTAACAATGAGCTGACCTTTGTCCTCATAATATTTGGAGATGTTCGAGCTAATGGGCGCGCGCGCGAGTGCGTGTGTGTGTGTGTGTGTGTGTGTGTGTGTGTGTGTGTGTGTGTGTGTGTGTGTGTGTGTTTGTGTGTGTGTGTGTGTGTGTCTGTGTGTGTGTGTGTGTGTGTGTGTGTGTGTGTGTGTGTGTGTGTGTGTGTGTGTGTGTGTGTGTGTGTGTGTGTGTGTGTGTGTGTGTGTGTGTGTGTGTGTGTGTGTGTGTGTGTGTGTGTGTGTGTGTGTGTGTGTGTGTGTGTGTGTGTGTGTGTGTGTGTGTGTGCGTGTGTGTGTGTGTGTCTGTGTGTGTGTGTATATGTGTAATAACAACTATATAGGAGCACTACTCACAGTTCGACGTTGGTGTGGCTCTGAGCACCTCCATAGCCGCTGGCAGCCGCCACGGCCACGGACATCACGAGAACGACAAACTGGAAACATTAGAGAATATCATTACAGGGATGGAGGCAAAATTTTTGTCGACAGTGCTAGCAGAAAGTTCGGGCTGGTGACGAGTTTTAAATTTTGCATTGGTATGTATTTCATGCCTTGTGTTGTTCATGTATTGTTAACGCCTAATGTGTATGTGAAAACACGCTTTAAAATGTCATTCAATACATAAATGTCCCAAAAACTGAAAAATGTATTTGCGTTGCGTTTATTCATTTTCATTCAGTTTTGAAATCCCAAAGGGCTCTTGCGTATCTCCCACCTTTCGAGGGAACGCGTTAACATGCCGAATTCGTTGACTTGCCTTGATCATGTTGGACTGGCTGGTGTGTGCTGACTATGCCTCTGCTGACCGCAGGTTGGCTATATATACAGCTGGTGAACACCCTTGGGGCGGGGTCTGGTCGTGACCTCACCTGTCCCGCCGGGTGATATTTGTCACGCTCGCAGTCCGTGATTTCACGGAGAGACACAACGCGCCCCTATCCAGTCAGCACGATCTGACTCGGTGAACCCTGACATTTTACTAATGGATTGGCTCACAATTTTGTCACGGGATGAATGTGTATTTGTCATTTTCCATGATTAATATCGACTCATGTTAGAACAAATTAGGGTAGATCAATCCGCTTGGTTTGGGAACAGACAGATTTGATATGTTGGTGTCCAGCTTTTGCAATGATTGTTCCAAGATCTGCTTCACCACATATTTTGACCCTTATTTCCGTATTACAATTTCGACCTTAATGTTGAAGATATACGTTCGCCTTCCCTGCAAAAATGATGCAATGAAAATTGTTTTTGGATGTTGCAAGTTATTTTTCTTTCAAATGTGTGATTGTCTGTTGAACGATGAGCAGTGGAAGATTGTGAAATATGATTTTTTTGTTTAAAGTTATTGTACTACACGCAAATACATTCAGGTATGTAATAGAATGAAAATGTATGCACCATTCCCAGCACTCTCCGATTTTGTTTGTCTGTCAGTGCATATGTAGTGAAAATTGTTTTTGGATGTTGCAAGTTATTTTTCTTTCAAATGTGTGATTGCCTGTTGAACGATGAACCGTGGAAGATTGTGAAATATGATTTTTTGTTTAAAGTTATTGTACTAAACGCAAATACATTCAGGTATGTAATAGAATGAAAATGTATGCACCGTTCCCAATACTTTCTGATTTTGTGTGTCTGTCAGTGGAAGATCAAGGGGGAATTCCTCCCCCCCACCCCCCAACCTCCTTTGTTCATGGGGGCACCACCGCGCCGTGGGAACACCACCGCGCCCTGGGGGAACCACCGCACCGTGGGGGCACCACCGCGCCTTGGGGGCACCACCGACAGTTGCCTCTGACATAACCTTGAGAAATAAGTCATAGGTCACGGGTCATGGTTAGTAGAATTTCGAAATGTCCCGTGTATGTTGCAAATTGTTTAAAAATAGGGTACGGAAAGATTCATCAAAATCAGTTGATAAATACGCGATTAATTATCGAAAAACCAAGGGAGATGGCATCCCCCCACCCTGAACTGGCGAGAGTTAACCGATACAAAGTGATCTACGAAAGCCTTTTTGGAAGAAAACACCATTGTGACCTTTCGTGACCTCTGGAGTATACAATATTAACCTGAGCTAAAATTGGGGCACCGATGGCGATTGCATTTTTCAAGAGCTTTATTCGATTATTTGTTTCCGTTTGTTCCTATCCATCATGGTTCCCGAAATATTGTTGGGGTTTCCTAAGCAAAGTGCTACTTTATGCTCATATTAGTATCAAATAACTAAAGAACATCCAAAATATATTTTCGGCTATGAGTCTTCTTCAGTGGATGATGGAAGTGGAGCCTTAATTCAGTGGAAATTATCCATTGTAGAAGGCTCATAGCCGAAAATATATTTTGGATTTTCTTTTGTTATTTGATACTAATTTGACCATAATGTTACACTTTATTCTACTTGTTCTAATAATTATGCTCAGTATAACGTTTGAAACAATTAAAGTCAAACTTGGAAAATTTGAATTTTTTATGACCTCTGTTGACCCTTAATACTGTCCTGATCCAAAAAATGCACGAAATAACTTTGAATTTACTTGTGGAGAGATTTCTAACTTTTTCCGCGTCTTTCTAGCCCTTTTAGTTTTCGAGTTAGTTGGAGTCTTCCCCCCCCCCCCCCCCCCTCCCCAACAGGGCGAACTTGTCTCAGAGTCCCACCGGGCGCAGGTTGGAAAACTATCGCAGGGACTGTTTTGCTGGTCCTTGTTAACAAAAGAATATTGTCCCAGGCAAAGGATGTGATTAAGACAAAGATAACATTTGTCCAGTGTTTCGATGTAAGGACCAGAATGATTTCAAACCTTGCATATCCTACAGACGGCACGAGTCTTCAGTGGTGAAATCAATTTCGTAATTTGTATCTGTTGATGGTAGACGCTAAATATTTTGCTTCCATAAACACATGCTATTTTGCCTGATACATTCATTTATTTCCGCATAACGTTCCAACATACGAACCTGGATAATGGAAGCAGAAATAATTGATACTATGTACAAGAATGCAGAATCTTTGGTACATTAAAGAACATTCCTTCAATATTGAAGTTGTAGTGCAAGTTACACAATGGAACTTTGAACCTTTAATGTCCATATCCAGATCCGTGTCCAGAACCTCCGTGTCCAGATCCTCCGTGTCCAGATCCTCCGTGTCCAGATCCTCCTTGTCCAGATCCTCCGTATCCAGATCCGTGACCAACATCAGCACTGTACTTGTAAGCATATCCTCCGCCCTGTCCACCATATCCACCACCATATCCTCCGCCGTGTCCACCGCTGTGTCCTCCGCCGTGTCCACCGCTGTGTCCTCCGCCGTATCCCCCTCCATATCCAGATCCACCAGATCCGTGTCCTTCGACGTAGATCTTGGCGCTTCCGCCGGCGAACTTCCCATATCCACCACCATATCCCTTTCCACCGCCGTATCCACCGCCATGTCCACCCCTGCAAATATAAATTGAAATGCTTACACACAAAAAACATACAGATCGTTCATACAGTCGTGACATTGAAAACTTAACTTCCATCATTATACAGGGACGGCATATTAAACATGTTCGAAGGCTTTTTGAACTTGCAATGGATTAAACGCCTTTGCGTATACCGTCACATTCCATTTTTGAGAATGATGGAGAAACATGTGATAATACTCACACATTAACGGCATGCTGGTTTTTCACTCCATATTTGGCGCCACCCCAGGCGTTGTAGCTGTAAAGAGAAACAAAATGGTTAGAAACGAAATATCTAGACGTAAATTTAGCATTTAGATGTTACCTTTCGTTATAAAAGATCCAACCTTTCTACTCAGTACATATAAGTAAAAAAAATAAGCGACGGTGATGTTTTCTTGGCTGATTCGGACACATTTGTTCCAGGAAATCATTTCATAAAGTTATGTTAACTGTAACAATGAGCTGACCTTTGTCCTCATAATATTTGGAGATGTTCGAGCTAATGGGCGCGCGCGCGAGTGCGTGTGTGTGTGTGTGTGTGTGTGTGTGTGTGTGTGTGTGTGTGTGTGTGTGTGTGTGTGTGTGTGTGTTTGTGTGTGTGTGTGTGTGTGTGTCTGTGTGTGTGTGTGTGTGTGTGTGTGTGTGTGTTTGTGTGTGTGTGTGTGTGTGTGTGTGTGTGTGTGTGTGTGTGTGTGTGTGTGTGTGTGTGTGTGCGTGTGCTATCCGTGTGAACCGAGGACAAAACATGATAACACAACGGGCTACCGAGGACCGCAAATTACAACCGAGGACCTGGTCCCGGCCCTCGCTATTTTCACCAATCAGAACGCGTTTTCTTGCGCTCTAGGATCACGTGACCGAATTTCTCATATTTCCTCGATTGTGACGAAAAATATGATATTTGTAACACACGTGTGTTAAGTGTGTATCACCTCTCAAGTTTCAGGTGCGTAGACATTTGTGTTAACCCTCGCCCCGCTGGGGTACCTAGCCGAACACGCCCTGCTGGGGGGGGGGGCAGATTCTGCCCCCCTACCTAACTCCCGAACCAATGGCCGTAGCGAGACGCGCGAGGCGGCGATTGAAAGCCCTCGATGAGACAATTCTAAGCGTGCTTAAAAAAAATACCAAAGGTCAAGGTCAAAGGTCAATATCAGGTCAAAGGTAAACATATCGTGTTTTCGGGTAATTGCCTGCAGAGACCAGACTATCAACAACAGCGCGCCCAAACTCAACCAATACACTTCCAATGAAGACGATAAGATACTGCCTGAGTATAAGACTCATACTAAGTACAGGTCAAGGTCAAGGTCAGGTCACGACAAGCAAAAGTAATATGAAAACCGCGTGACACATGTTTTATGGGTTATTTCAGACGACAAATGCACTGGTTACGGTAATTTTGACATTTGACCTCAAGGTCAGGTCAATATCAGGTCAAATCTGGTCAAATTTTGAAATAACAAAAATGCATTGCAAGACACATGTTTCTTGTTCAGTTTGGTCCCAGGATGCCAATGGTGTATTTTGTTTTTGTGTACGACGTATAAAATGTCAAAAAATTGCTATTGGAAAAAATCACGTCATCAGATTTTACATATATTACAGCCATTTGGGGGTCAAAAATAAAGATATTGATTTGAAATTTAGCATGGTCACTACTTAGGGGTAGTTTTCCTACATATTTTACGGTTTTTGAAATTTTTGCAAAATTTTGTTTTTTGGAGACATTTTCCCCCAAAAATGTTTATTTTTTTTATTTTTGGGGTCCAAAAAGCAGAAGTCGAAAAATCCGAGATAGCCATGTTGTAGAAAATGCAATTTCCGATCTTCTGACGTTTTCTTTGCAATTTGCTTCAAAACACGATATTTGAGGATCGATCAAACATTTGTCCATTTTGACCCAAAATGGCGAAACATGACGTCACTTAAACATCATTTTCTCAAAAAATTACCGGCCGATTTTGTCGATTTTTTTTTATACAGACGGCAAATTGATGACAGATAAGGTACAGCAATAAAGGACAGGGACTCATATTTTAGCCCTCGCACTGCCGCGGGGAAGGTATCTGCCTAGAGATGCAAATCTGGAGCCCGCTGAGCCGGCGCCGGGGTCAACTTGGGGCCCGGCAGGGCTGAAGCCGTGCAAAACTTGGGGTTACCGGCCTAATGGCGGGCTCAATAGAAATTATGAACATGTACAAAAATACAATAGTTATATACAAAAATACAAAATAACAAAAATCTTGTTTCCTTTTTTTCTGAAAAAAAAAATCCAGGCAAAATTTATACAATAAATGGTATAATCAACTTAAGGTCATCTTACCAATCTTCATTCATCAATCATCATTGCAATGCATAACTCCATAACATAACTTTACCAGTGTGAGTGCATGCAGAAAGGTCAAACCTTAACCCTGGGCCGCTAAGGTGCTAACTGAGCTCCTTCTCCACATCCAAATAGTACTCCAACCAACTAGGATGTGAGCACTGAATAGACCCAGTCTAAACCAGCCCACTATCACAATTCACAACTTCAACTTCAACTTTGTATTCTGGCATATTCCATGGTGAAAGGTAGAGGTCTATGTACACGGCTGGACTTTTTAACTTTACCAGTAGGTGGGTTGTAAACTCCTAGATAGACCTAAAGCATGACATAGTTCTGAAACTCAACTTCACAGTAACATTCAGGTTAAAATCAAACCACAGTCAAGGCCCAAGGGTGTATGTTGATTGAGTTGATGCCACAACTTCAACTTGGATGAGGAATTGAGACAAATATGGGGGTACAGGCAATTTTGTGAGTTTTCATGGTACCTACCAGACATGTGCCAAGATCCAAAAAAGATCCAAGATCCAGGATCCACAGGATCCAAGATCTTGGATCTTGATGGATCTTGGATCCTATGTTTTCAATTTTGTCGAGAGATCCTATGGATCCTGGATCCTGCCCGGGACAGTTTGTCGCTGGATCCTGTGGATCTTGGATCTTGAAATTTGGTTTTGTCGTAAGATCCTGTGGATCACCCACCGGCGGCGACATGGATGGTTATCTGGTGAACTAATTTTAAAATGTTTTATCATGATGTCTTATTAGTGTGAATGTCCAGGGCTGCGGAGTCAGTAAAATTGCATCGACTCCGACTCCGACTCCGACTCCGACTCCCACTCCGACTCCGATCTGAAAAAATCGACTGCGACTCCGGCCTATTATCCGGCCTCCGGTCCGGTTCTGCGGCTGTGTGCTAGATAACAATATATGCAATACCATTCATTTTTCATGTTTTCTTCCCATAAAGAGAACGTAAAACAATTATATGCGGCCTGTGGACTGACGTAGTTTGTTAGTTGTGCATCCAATTAGGTTGCACATATAACTGCAGGCGACAAAACCCGTGAAACGGGAATCGAGCAGCGAAGTTCGCCGCTCGATGCCCGTTTCGCGAGTTTTGTCTGGATATATAAGTGCGAACGCAGCTTGTCTTTGGCATTATGTCTTAAGGGGCCAGCCAGGGATATGGGGGAGCCAGCGTGGGGTCTGGGGAAGGGGAGGGGGCGGCGCCATAGGGCTAATGTAAAAATCCTGCGAATCTGGGGGTGCGGGAGAGGGTTTCAAGCGAACTTGGGTGTGCCCAGCCCTCCAGCCCCCCCCCCCCCCCCCCCCACCCCCCGGTGGCGACGCCCCTGGTAAGACTCAAAACATGAATTGTGCTCCCAAAACATGTGCCCCCCCCTTGGCTGATTTCTAAATACGCCACTGGCTGGCGTGGGAAAGTGTCAGAAAGCGCGCGCCAGAAGGAACGGAGTAGTCAGTAAGCTGACGGGAGCGGGTCGGTGCGGCGGTGACTCGCGGTTTTCGTGGAATCACCGTGGAGCCCAGGAACATGGTGAAGAGGAAGAGAAAGGTAGGTGCTAAGCAGCGGTTACTATGTGCTTTCTGGTCACTCTATTGTTTCTGACATGCATGTGCTTCGACTCTCAGCTGGTACCTTGTCCGGTAACGGTGGGGCTGGCGTCACCGTCGCGGCTGGCTTCTCACGAAAATCAATCTAATATAACCTAACCTAACCCAACCTAACCTACAACCTACAACCTACAACCTACAACCTACAACCTACAACCTACAACCTACAACCTACAACCTACAACCTACAACCTACAACCTACAACCTACAACCTACAACCTACAACCTACAACCTACAACCTTCAACCTACAACCTACAACCTACAACCTACAACCTACAACCTACAACCTAAGCCGCGACGGTGACGCCAGCCCCACCGAGACCCCTTGTCCCACCCAGCGCAGTAGGCCTTACACCCTCACGTATCATATTTCAATCAAATTTGTCGTGGAAGGATTTTTGGAGCCCAGCATTCCGCTGGCACAAAATTAGCAGTGGCGGCTCGTGGTCCCAAATGTGCCTGAGGCCCAAGTCTTGAAGTTGATACGAGTGAAGCGACTTGAGTTTAATTGATAACAAAATTAGATATAGATTATAGGCATATGCACGATGGGTGGGGACCATCCATTATTCGGTCAGTTTGTTTGTTTTTGTTTTTAATGAACAAAATTCGAAGGTGGATGAAGCCGAGAGGAGCTTCAATAAATATTTACTACCTATGTATGCGGAGGAAATTCTCATAAGGGGGTGGGTTTCGTTGAAGACTAGGTTTAAGCTTCACTGCCCCCCCCCCCCCCCCCCAGTGGTTTTCCACTTGCCACTCCCAAACCGTTAGAGATAGCGTCTTGAAACTTTAGGACTTTTCCTACAATTAAATAATACGTCTTGTGCAAAAATTTGAAAAAAATCGGTCCGCCAGAGGCGGTGCCAGGATCTCGTTTTGGGGAGGCAGATTGTCACGTCTGAACGGTTTTGAACGAAGTCGTGGGGTTTGCTTCCTTATTGTGAGTTCTACGGTACAATTAATGCACCAAATTCACTTGCGTAGCAATCTACAAGCAAAATACTAGTGATTGCACATAATTTGGGCAGAGGCGTACTCAGGTACACAAAATGGGAGGCGATATCTACTGGTGCGGGCTGGTAGTGACAACCAAGCTGCATACCTGGAACCGCCGTAAGTTACGCAACTCAGCGACAGGGACAGGCAGTCAGCTCTGGACGGATGATACACAGGTTCTGGTCAGCGACAGGGCAGGGAGTCAGCTCTGGACGGATGATACACAGGTTTTGGTCAGCGGCAGGGACTGGGAGTCAGCTCTGGACGAATGATACACAGGTTTTGATCAGCGGCAGGGACAGGGAGTCAGCTCTGGACGGATGATACACATGTTCTGGTCAGCGACAGGGACAGGGAGGGGCTCTGGTCAGTGTCAGGGACAGGGAGTCAGCTCTGGTCAGCGGCAGGGACAGGGAGTCGGCTCGGGACGGATGATACACAGGTTCTGGTCAGCGGCAGGGACAGGGAGGGGTTCTGGTCAGCGGCAGGGACAGGGAGTCAGCTCTGGACGGATGATACACAGGTTCTGGTCAGCGGCAGGGACAGGGAGTCAGCTCTGGACGGATGATACACAGGTTCTGGTCAGCGGCAGGGACAGGGAGTCAGCTCTGAACGGATGATACACTCCCAATATCCTCCCTCGTATTCCGTCGGTTTTCCACCGAGTCAACAATCTGCTGCTTAGCCCTGGCGGCGGCGGACAGCGGGACGCTAACCCTCTCCCGGCCGGCGGAGGTGACATGCAGGCCTCCCTGAGCGGGCGTTGACCGGGACCGGGCCAGCCGTCGCCCGCCGCTCCTGACCCGGCGACACGTGCTGACAGGTCACAACTGCCGGGCCACTCACTGTCAATCACTTCTTGTGACGACCAACGCGTCCAAACACCACGGCACGTCTACAGGGGCAAACGGCGTCAGTGCCAACTGCCACCCCACGTGACTATAACTACTGGCTAGTGAAATCATCTGAACATGCGATTCTGAAACCGCCTCCCCGCGACACACCACCCTCAGGCCGCCTAATATCCCAGACAAAATAAACCTGAAAATATTACAATAGACTTGTCAAAAATATAAGCGTCCACGATGGCGGCAACTGGACCGCAGCGACCGCAGCAGCAGCGGCAGCAGAGGCGGCGGCGGCGGCGGCAACAGCTGGGATGGATGGTTATGTCAAGAAGAGGCCGAGGTAAACTGGGTGAGTGACGGGAACTAGGAGAGGAAGAGGAACTAGGTCAACGCCCTCTGTCTGGCCGCTGCCGATACGGGATTCACTCGGCACCCCTGAAGTCTAACATTTTTGCGTGCCGTATTCGAATTACGTTTTCTCGTTGTTTTCAACAATAAGTATAATCTGACAATAAGTAATTCTCGTTTTTCGTACCGTATAAAAACAATTAACACAAAAAGGTAAAACATTGCCTACACTAGAGATGCAAAATTGGAGCACAGCGGCCCAGCGCTGGGCCCAAATTCAGGCCCGGCAGGGCTTCTGTGGGTCTCAACTCGGTCTGAACTCGATCTTGCTGGGCTCATGCTGGGCTCAGCACGGACAACCTAGTGTTGAAGGGATGCACTGCTGGGCTTGGTGCTGGGATTTTATAGCTCCAGGATAATAGCTGGGCTTTTTGCTGGGCTTACCAACAGATGTGCTGGGCCTGTGCCGGTGCTGGCCCCTGACTTTCGGATTTTTTTTTGCATCTCTAGCCTACACCCTGAGTAAATATGGGATAGGTCTCGAATTTCACATTGCATGGACGTAGTTAACATAAAGGGTCTTGATTTTCACATAGTATGGACCCAGTAAACACACGGGGTCTCGTATTTCACATTGCATGACCTCAGTATTAACACACACAGGGTCTCGGATTTCACATTGCGTGGGCACATTTAACACGCGGTCCTCGGATATCGCTGAAGTCCTCGGTATTTCTTTCCTGCATCAAACGTGCTGCAAAACTTTTTGAATAAAACTGTTATCAACAAACGTACCCCTTCACTGCCACCAACGTTTCGGCAAATCACGAACATCGTAGCTCAATAGGAACTAGTGGTCCTCGATTGGCGGAAAATATCATGTGTCCTCGGTTGTTGCAACTAGTCTGTATGTGTGTGTGTGTGTGTGTGTGTGTGTGTGTGTGTGTGTGTGTGTGTGTGTGTGTGTGTGTGTGGGTGCGTGTGTGTGTGTGTGTCTGTGTGTGTGTGTATATGTGTAATAACAACTATATAGGAGCACTACTCACAGTTCGACGTTGGTGTGGCTCTGAGCACCTCCATAGCCGCTGGCAGCCGCCACGGCCACGGACATCACGAGAACGACAAACTGGAAACATTAGAGAATATCATTACAGGGATGGAGGCAAAATTTTTGTCGACAGTGCTAGCAGAAAGTTCGGGCTGGTGACGAGTTTTAAATTTTGCATTGGTATGTATTTCATGCCTTGTGTTGTTCATGTATTGTTAACGCCTAATGTGTATGTGAAAACACGCTTTAAAATGTCATTCAATACATAAATGTCCCATAAACTGAAAAATGTATTTGCGTTGCGTTTATTCATTTTCATTCAGTTTTGAAATCCCAAAGGGCTCTTGCGTATCTCTCACCTTCCGAGGGAACGAGTTAACATGCCGAATTCGTTGACTTGCCTTGATCATGTTGGACTGGCTGGTGTGTGCTGACTATGCCTCTGCTGACCGCAGGTTGGCTATATATACAGCTGGTGAACACCCTTGGGGCGGGGTCTGGTCGTGACCTCACCTGTCCCGCCGGGTGATATTTGTCACGCTCGCAGTCCGTGATTTCACGGAGAGTCACAACGCGCCCCTATCCAGTCAGCACGATCTGACTCGGTGAACCCTGACATTTTACTAATGGATTGGCTCACAATTTTGTCACGGGATGAATGTGTATTTGTCATTTTCCATGATTAATATCGACTCATGTTAGAACAAATTAGGGTAGATCAATCCGCTTGGTTTGGGAACAGACAGATTTGATATGTTGGTGTCCAGCTTTTGCAATGATTGTTCCAAGATCTGCTTCACCACATATTTTGACCCTTATTTCCGTATTACAATTTCGACCTTCATGTTGAAGATATACGTTCGCCTTCCCTGCAAAAATGATGCAATGAAAATTGTTTTTGGATGTTGCAAGTTATTTTTCTTTCAAATGTGTGATTGTCTGTTGAACGATGAGCAGTGGAAGATTGTGAAATATGATTTTTTTGTTTAAAGTTATTGTACTACACGCAAATACATTCAGGTATGTAATAGAATGAAAATGTATGCACCATTCCCAGCACTCTCCGATTTTGTTTGTCTGTCAGTGCATATGTAGTGAAAATTGTTTTTGGATGTTGCAAGTTATTTTTCTTTCAAATGTGTGATTGCCTGTTGAACGATGAACCGTGGAAGATTGTGAAATATGATTTTTTGTTTAAAGTTATTGTACTAAACGCAAATACATTCAGGTATGTAATAGAAT
Source organism: Chirona hameri (assembly GCA_036785665.1). Lineage (NCBI taxonomy): Eukaryota > Metazoa > Arthropoda > Thecostraca > Balanomorpha > Balanidae > Chirona > Chirona hameri. Next base: position 376 of record JAXIVJ010020108.1, on the reverse strand, counting down.
GAAAATGTATGCACCGTTCCCAATACTTTCTGATTTTGTGTGTCTGTCAGTGGAAGATCAAGGGGGAATTCCTCCCCCCCACCCCCCAACCTCCTTTGTTCATGGGGGCACCACCGCGCCGTGGGAACACCACCGCGCCCTGGGGGAACCACCGCACCGTGGGGGCACCACCGCGCCTTGGGAGCACCACCGACAGTTGCCTCTGACATAACCTTGAGAAATAAGTCATAGGTCACGGGTCATGGTTAGTAGAATTTCGAAATGTCCCGTGTATGTTGCAAATTGTTTAAAAATAGGGTACAGAAAGATTCATCAAAATCAGTTGATAAATACGCGATTAATTATCGAAAAACCAAGGGAGATGGCATCCCCCCAC
>JAXIVJ010020107.1:0-15183 GCA_036785665.1 Chirona hameri | reverse complement strand
ATAACATTCATCAGACTAATTGTTTCGGGGTATTTTTTGCACAGATAAAACCCTAACGTTTTTGCAACAATATAACTTAAAAATCCGCGAGCTATATAATATTGTCTGTCTTCCTACGGCTGATTTAAAAGTAACATTCATTATGAAAAACCCTGTATATTAAAACTTACCATTCATGCAAACTGTGTATCCCTTAATACCACTCTACATATACGACTGACTACATCGTATACGAGGCCCAGTCGTATACGAGGGAGTGATTCCTGTTGACAGATGGGTAGGCATTAATCACGTAGAGATTCGGCCACGGCACTGGTGGACCGGTTAGGTTTGACTGGACCTCAATACGGGCTATTCCGCTGTTTTAGAAATGAGGTGATCTATCTTCATATGACGCCCAATGAAACTAGTCAGATGCTAGTCATGAGCTTGTCAGTCGGGTAAATTGATGAGGTGGGTCTGCTGGAACGTTGGTGGAATAATTCGATTTAATGTCACCGTTGTTTAAATCAATGATTCGCTTTTGCATGTTGTTTGCATAACGCCTCTTATGTGCTATGATAGCGAGCTCAGAAAGTAGCTTGAGGAAGGGATAGTGTAATTTATTGAGTGTTTTTCCATTGGGCTGATTTAGTTATTCTTACATTTTTTATATACACATGCATAGTTGGTTTATAATCGATAGTTACCGAGCGAGCGCGAAGCGCCCGTGAGGTTTCTCGCCAGCTTACTAGACAAATTTACATTTGACCCGGCCCGAACCGGCCCAAACTGGCCCGAACCGGCCCGACCCGGCCCTAACCGGCCATACAGACGCTTTTCGGAAGCTAATAACTTTGCAACCACTGCTCCGATTGAGATCGGGTTTTCACTATTGGATAGGACCATCAAATTAATTTTGATTTTGGTATGGTGGGTTCTGATAGGGGTGGTACCACAGCGCGTGGCACATGCAAACGTCTAAATGAACAAAAATGATTCTTGATCAAAAATGGCATTATTAATCTAAGCATTAATTTATACGCTGAAGCATGCAGCGCTCAGGACGTAATCCCTTTTCGCGGATTCGAGAAAGAAGATCATGAACAATTTAATGCAACTTAATTTTTATGTTGGCATGCATGGAAGCCTGGCAATTTTTATGGAGGACTAAAAGGACTATGTGTTACTACCACGTGTGCTCCCGTACCGTTTCATATTTCAAACCTGTTTTAGCTTTACCAGAGCGCGCCCGCTCGGTCATCGCCAAAAAAACGTTTTACTGGTAAATATACGTCATTATACACCTATTTCCGCACTTCTTTTTGTGTGACAACCATTTTCGCAGCAATTTTAAAAGTGAAAAGACTTCTGAATAATGTCAGATATTAAATCCTGCGACCGGTAATAATCACGCCACATGAATACTTTAATGGTATATATGTGCGTGCATTTCTCTCGCACTGAATACTTGATGGTATATGTGTGCATTTGTCTCGCACTGAATATTTTGATGGTATATGTGTGCATTTGTCTCGCACTGAATACTTTGATGGTATATGTGTGCATTTCTCTCGCACTGAATACTTTGATGGTATATGTGTGCATTTCTCTCGGACTGAATACTTTGATGGTATATGTGTGCATTTCTCTCGCACTGAATACTTTGATGGTATATGTGTGCATTTCTCTCGGACTGAATACTTTGATGGTATATGTGTGCATTTCTCTCGCACTGAATACTTTGATGGTATATGTGTGTGCATTTCTCTCGCATGCTGTGAGCAGCAACATTCGACACAAAAATGTGTGCTTTGGCAGAAGTAAAACTTGCATGAAATGGGCTTTAAAGGGAGATAATAACCTTTTTCAACACAAATGGAGTTAGCACCTGCAATCGATAGACGAGGCCAAAATATTATGTAAATTCATCACATTTTGCATATAAACATTCCTACCGAAAGATATTGGCAGTTTCCTACCGATAAGCGATCCACGCTTATATCGGTCGGTACTCAGCAAGTACTCGGTAACGAATTCAGTACATTAGCCTCCCTACGCATTGTTATTTATCATGAAGGTATGCAATATGTTTCCGGCACTCTATCTTTTGCGAATATGTGCGAAAAAATGTATGAACAATCAACAATCATTTGAAAAGAAGTGCATTGTTATCGGCAGTTTAGCTTGGCACCGGTCGGCCGGTGCCAAGCTAAACTACGGCGACCTATTTAGTGTCGGCTATTTGTTACAAGTGCCCATTCAACAACGTTGAACAGATTGATGCAATGTTGCGCTTTCCAATAGTGGAGGAAAAATATACCGCTCATTAATTTTCCCACACTTCCAACTTTGAATTAGGGAATAATTTTATTTAATTCTTAAATTTAGATAACAACATTTTAATACCATAACGGTAGCCAAATCAATTGTTGCTAACAAAATCAGAAGGTGATTATCTCCTTTTAAAGAGTTCCTTATGGTACATAAAAATTGCATGCATCATCGATGTCTTTCAATATATTAATGCTGCTAAGAGATCACTCCGCCTGTGACCTGGAGCTTCTCGAGGACACATTATGAGATCACTCCGCCTGTGACAGTGCAGTATATCCCTGGAGCTTCTCGAGGACACATTATGAGATCACTCCGCCTGTGACAGTGCAGTGTATCCCTGGAGCTTCTCGAGGACACATTATGAGATCACTCCGCCTGTGACAGTGCAGTGTATCCCTGGAGCTTCTCGAGGACACATTATGAGATCACTCCGCCTGTGACAGTGCAGTGTATCCCTGGAGCTTCTCGAGGACACATTATGAGATCACTCCGCCTGTGACAGTGCAGTATACCCCTGGAGCTTCTCGAGGACACATTATGAGATCACTCCGCCTGTGACAGTGCAGTGTATCCCTGGAGCTTCTCGAGGACACATTATGAGATCACTCCGCCTGTGACAGTGCAGTGTATCCCTGGAGCTTCTCGGGGACACATTATGAGATCACTCCGCCTGTGACAGTGCAGTATATCCCTGGAGCTTCTCGAGGACACATTATGAGATCACTCCGCCTGTGACAGTGTAGTGTATCCCTGGAGCTTCTCGGGGACACATTATGAGATCACTCCGCCTGTGTCAGTGCAGTATATCCCTGGAGCTTCTCGAGGACACATTATGAGATCACTCCGCCTGTGACAGTGCAGTGTATCCCTGGAGCTTCTCGAGGACACATTATGAGATCACTCCGCCTGTGACAGTGCAGTGTATCCCTGGAGCTTCTCGAGGACACATTATGAGATCACTCCGCCTGTGACAGTGCAGTGTATCCCTGGAGCTTCTCGAGGACACATTATGAGATCACTCCGCCTGTGACAGTGCAGTGTATCCCTGGAGCTTCTCGAGGACACATTATGAGATCACTCCGCCTGTGACAGTGCAGTGTATCCCTGGAGCTTCTCGGGGACACATTATGAGATCACTCCGCCTGTGACAGTGCAGTATATCCCTGGAGCTTCTCGAGGACACATTATGAGATCACTCCGCCTGTGACAGTGCAGTGTATCCCTGGAGCTTCTCGAGGACACATTATGAGATCACTCCGCCTGTGACAGTGCAGTGTATCCCTGGAGCTTCTCGAGGACACATTATGAGATCACTCCGCCTGTGACAGTGCAGTGTATCCCTGGAGCTTCTCGAGGACACATTATGAGATCACTCCGCCTGTGACAGTGCAGTGTATCCCTGGAGCTTCTCGAGGACACATTATGAGATCACTCCGCCTGTGACAGTACAGTGTACCCCTGGAGCTTCTCGAGGACACATTATGAGATCACTCCGCCTGTGACAGTGCAGTGTACCCCTGGAGCTTCTCGAGGACACATTATGAGATCACTCCGCCTGTGACAGTGCAGTGTACCCCTGGAGCTTCTCGAGGACACATTATGAGATCACTCCGCCTGTGACAGTGCAGTGTATCCCTGGAGCTTCTCGAGGACACATTATGAGATCACTCCGCCTGTGACAGTGCAGTGTATCCCTGGAGCTTCTCGAGGACACATTATGAGATCACTCCGCCTGTGACAGTGCAGTGTATCCCTGGAGCTTCTCGAGGACACATTATGAGATCACTCCGCCTGTGACAGTGCAGTGTATCCCTGGAGCTTCTCGAGGACACATTATGAGATCACTCCGCCTGTGACAGTGCAGTGTACCCCTGGAGCTTCTCGAGGACACATTATGAGATCACTCCGCCTGTGACAGTGCAGTGTATCCCTGGAGCTTCTCGAGGACACATTATGAGATCACTCCGCCTGTGACAGTGCAGTATATCCCTGGAGCTTCTCGAGGACACATTATGAGATCACTCCGCCTGTGACAGTGCAGTGTATCCCTGGAGCTTCTCGAGGACACATTATGAGATCACTCCGCCTGTGACAGTGCAGTGTATCCCTGGAGCTTGTCGGGGACACATTATGAGATCACTCCGCCTGTGACAGTGCAGTATATCCCTGGAGCTTCTCGAGGACACATTATGAGATCACTCCGCCTGTGACAGTGCAGTGTATCCCTGGAGCTTCTCGAGGACACATTATGAGATCACTCCGCCTGTGACAGTGCAGTGTATCCCTGGAGCTTCTCGAGGACACATTATGAGATCACTCCGCCTGTGACAGTGCAGTGTATCCCTGGAGCTTCTCGAGGACACATTATGAGATCACTCCGCCTGTGACAGTGCAGTGTATCCCTGGAGCTTCTCGGGGACACATTATGAGATCACTCCGCCTGTGACAGTGCAGTATATCCCTGGAGCTTCTCGAGGACACATTATGAGATCACTCCGCCTGTGACAGTGCAGTGTATCCCTGGAGCTTCTCGAGGACACATTATGAGATCACTCCGCCTGTGACAGTGCAGTGTATCCCTGGAGCTTCTCGAGGACACATTATGAGATCACTCCTGCCTGTGACCTGGAGCTTCTCGAGGACACATTATGAGATCACTCCGCCTGTGACAGTGCAGTGTACCCCTGGAGCTTCTCGGGGACACATTATGAGATCACTCCACCTGTGACAGTGCAGTGTATCCCTGGAGCTTCTGGAGGACACATTGTGGCATTGCGAAGACATTCCATGCGATACGTTGAAGGTTTGCGGTTCTCTTGCAAATTCCAGACAGAGATATAAAGAAACAGAGCCGTTATATGACGCGGTATTCAATTCTCGTAAAATATAAAACGCAGTGGTATGTTGTATGACGTCATTTGCCTTCGCATTCGGTGCCACATTCCATAGTAAATATCGTGATGCAATTTTAGTCAAGGCCTTCCTCGGTAAAATGGGTAAAATGTTGGCCAAAAGAGGCCTACATTTCGTTTCAATATTCTTCATCGAGCACGGTTTGATATACGCTCACACAACGGTCTTTATAATATTACACTCAGTGTTTGTTTTAGGGCCCGTGATAAAAAGGAAAGCTCTCACGATGGTTGATTATAAATTATCATGAAAGAGAACAGGCTTAGAGTTTGAAACTGCTGAACTTTAGATCATAGGTATACCTACCTATTAGGTACAGATCCATGTGGTTGTTCGTATTCTTAGTAAACTATGACATCCTGGTCAGTAAAACAAATAAATAAACTAAAAATACCTGTCCGTCATTGCGTGGGCACGCTCTACTGCCATCATTCCACTGTGTGCAATGTGCAGTCTCCCCGGTGCCATGGCAAAGCATGCTGGTGGATCGTGCGCGCAATGTGGCGCTCCGGTCGATACATTGACGGAAGCCGCGGCGAGGCAGGCCGGTGACGGCTGTTACAATCTATTTGAAGCCTCTTTGTATGCAATGCTGGCAACCCTGCGAGCCTCCACTTCCCTCTGTCGGTCCATTAAGACACAATCACTAGCGATATGGGGGGCATAAATCATGCGACCTTGATGCGTGGCATCTGGTCAAGTATATAATTAAGTTTATGATTTATGATTTTTTCCCTGAACAAGCTCAATCTAGATTGACTAATACTTGTACGTGAATTATTGGGCTATTGTTGGGAAACGACAAGCTCGTTGGCAGGGCTAATGAAATTGACACTGCCGTTATGCGGTCGGAACCCGGTTTGGAGGGATGGTCAAACCTTGCTCATTCAGTTGGTCGTGACTGCGTGAGCCCGTGCGAACCGTCTCACGTCTGAGTATCGCCACATTAATTTATCGCCGCTAATTGATTCTGCAGGTTAATTAAATTATAAACAGATATTCAGGAACTGAATTGTGCGGCGATCCACAAGTCTGCTTATCGTGCTCTTTCAATGTCCGTCGACTGTTACCATTCATTGCGACTAGTTCTAAAACTCATTTGTACATCGTAAACGTTCTCGAATACATTTCTTGCTTAACACTGTCTAAATCAGGCCATCCATCAAAACTTAACAGTGTTAAACACTACAGCATAGTCTTGCGTGAGCTGTAGGTTGACCGGATACCTACCGCAAAATGGGCCAGTGATGTGTTTTCAGCCACAATCGCTGTGAATCTACTGCGATCCACCGCCTCCGCTCCAGTAGCACGGTATGATGAGCTGATTATTATGCATTATTCCACCCACGGTGACCCGTATAGCACACTGTGCACTGTGCAGCGACGGGTGTGAATTATCGCGCATTTGTCCGACATCGGTGCACGACTCCCGCTTCCTATCGCATGGCCGACGGTGCTTCAGTAGCGACGGAAACAATTACATGGCGTGCAATCCATGCTGCTGATATAATCTCCACGTGTGGCGAAATCCAGCTTATAATAGATATCGTGCATAACATCATCAGCCTATATTCATACTCCGCAGACAATGCTTACGTTCCATATCAAAATAAGCATTCTCCATGACAACATTTAGCACAGCATTCACTACTGATCGCTGGCCAAAATACCGATGATATAGCCTTCAGCGAGCAGCGTGGCATCGTATGCTCTGACTAGGAATGCGGTGTCTGTACACTGCACCAGGGGCGGTTCTCCCATGTAGGCAAGGTAGAAATGCATACCCAGTTCGGAGGCAATGCCTACCCAGTTCGGTAGCCTTCTTCCGATACTGATATTTATCTTCTCTTCTCTTCATTTAATTTTTGTCTTATTGATTAACATGGTTTTCTGCAATCGGAATGGGGCTATCTTGGAGCAAATTGTCCCAATTTTCCAAGAACATTTCCTTCGAAACCTTAAATTAAACGCAAATGTAAGAAAAACCTTGCTTAAGCTTGCCTACCTCGTCCTACTATAGATTCTCGACCCGCTTGTGTGCACATCTATTGGGTCCTGCAGTATAGAACATCACTTGTAAGGTAGGCAAATCCACTAGAAAATCGAAAAAGGACACATTTTTTAAGCGCAATAACTTCATAAAATTAATATGACTCCAATATCAATTATTATTTTAGGCTTGTTGTAGTTGCCACATGGGGTTCAATTATTATTTCGAAAATCATGTTTCTACCAATTTTTGAATGAGTCATTTATTCCAGAAATTATACTATTCGAGCAGCTGTATTTCCGCGCTGTATTTCGTCTGTCTGTATTTCCGCGCTGGAAACACAGCTAACAATCCATGTTTGTCCACGGCTGAATTCACGTGCCTTTATGCATAGGGAACCTCCATCCCGGAGAAGTTCGTTAAATTAGTAGTATAGCTATTTACTTGACAGTGGGAGTTTCGGTCGCCATGATTATACTCATAAGAAAAGTATTATCCATCGATGTCGTCCGTCAGTGACCTTGGACTCGGTGCAGAAGGTAGGTAAGGTTTAGCGAGTGCTGATAAAGAATACCGCTGATATGGCAATACAATTGGGCTGTTGGGTACGTTTTTATGACAAGGCTGCCTTGCCTACCTAGTCGCCAGGCCCAGCGCCGCACCTGCACGGCACACTGCAGGCTTCCTGACTGCACTGTGAGACAATCGACCGAGCGATGGAGATCGGTCCGATGCAGGCGACAGCGTCACGACACGCTCCCGGCACCGGCTGGCGCTGCCCGAGCTGCCGACCTCCTCCCTCGATCATACCGCATCCTGGTTATGTGGGCAGGGTAGGGCTGGCTCCTCCTTTGACCGGGGCAGAGCAATGTTACATCCTTCACCAGGGCAGAGTCAATCCTTTTACCGGGGCAGAGCAGGGCCCCTCCCTTCAGCCGTCTACTCCACTCCAGGGACAGAGCAGGGCCCTCCCTTCAGCCGTCTACGGCACTCCCTTCAGCCGTCCACCCCAGGGACAGAGTAGCGCCCTCCCTTCAGCCGTCCACCCCAGGGACAGACCAGGGCCCTCCCTTCAGCCGTCCACCCAGGGACAGAGCAGGGCCCTCCCTTCATCCGTCCACCCAGGGACAGAGCAGGGCCCTCCCTTCATCCGTCCACCCAGGGACAGACCAGGGCCCTCCCTTCAGCCGTCCACCCAGGGACAGGCCAGGGCCCTCCCTTCATCCGTCCACCCAGGGAGAGAGCAGGGCCCTCCCTTCATCCGTCCACCCAGGGACAGAGCAGGGCCCTCCCTTCAGCCGTCTACTCCACTCCAGGGACAGAGTAGGGCCCTCCCTTCAGCCGTCTACTCCACTCCAGGGACAGAGCAGGGCCCCTCCCTTCAGCCGTCTACTCCACTCCAGGGACAGAGAGGGCCCTCCCTTCAGCCGTCTACTCCACTCCAGGGACAGAGTAGGGCCCTCCCTTCAGCCGTCTACGGCACTCCAGGGACAGAACAGGATCCTCCCTTCAGCCGTCTACTCCACTTCAGGGACAGAGTAGGGCCCTCCCTTAAGCAGTCTACTCCACCCCAGGGACAGTACAGGATCCTCCCTTCAGCCGTCCACCCTAGGGATGAAACAGGCCTATTTCAGGGACAGAAGAGGGTCCCTCCCTCCACTCGTTCTCTCGAGGGCAGGGTGCGGCAGGGGAGGGGCTGCGAGTCTAAAGAAAGCAAGTCATGCCCAACAGCGATCGGCGATTTAGAAGAGAAGTGGGAGGAGAGGCAAAGAGTAAAGCATGGGGTTCGCGACAGGCGGACAGGTTAAAGGGACTGTCCCACATTTGTGAAATTTGTCGAATCACACTTAATTGTATGTCTACATGTCAGGCGAGGTCAGCTGAACATGTTCGTGAACTTTTTTTCTTCCGAAAAAAAATGCTTATCTTTGGAAGATATTAAACTTTTAGTTTTAAGTGAAAAGTTGGGTTGGTGACGTCATATGATTTGTTTTTAATAACAGGGAAATCCTTTGTGCTGCCAAATATATGGCACAACTTTTTGTCGACATCTATTGCGCAGAAAAAGCGAACCACCCGGTGTCTAGATAGGCTTAGATTGCGAAACACCTGGGGATCGAGAAATGAAAGACGAAAATATTCCAAGGCTGGCCTTAAAACAAGTCGACTATCATTACCAGTTGGGTAAAGAGACGACGCTGTCGGTTTAGAGATCCTATTCAAATACACATGTGCCTTATTTTTTACAGATGTCAAAATCAAACTCGAATATCTTTTTTATTAGATCATGTGGTTGTTTTAACTGCTACCATACTTAATTGCAATGCCTAGCCATACACATGGCTATCTCAACTCAAATATAATGATAAGGTGGGATAGTCCCTTTAAGAGACAGGTTGAAGGAGGTGAAGGACTTGAAGACAGAGAAAGAATGCGACAATTGTCTCTACAATCAATCAATTAATAACTATTAATTGGAGCGAAACGGAAGTGTGACTGTCTAGTGCCATTACATCAACGTAGCATAATATCAACACACTTGCATTATATAGGCTTAACATACACCATGGCAGCATGTATTTTGACGCAATGAGTATGCGTATAATTTTAGCATTACCAAGAACGCGATTGCTAAGAACATACGGTTGCTAAGAACATGACTAATGACTTTCGAGCATGTGAGTGAGGTGTGCCTGTCGTTTGAATCCGTTCTGATATATGTCAAGAGGAGCTCCCTGAACAAACTGCAGCCCCGCTCGGAGTCCGATGACGGATGCAAGCGATCATCAATACGTCTGTGTTTGTCAGTCAGTGGCGTGTGGGCCTAAATACCGGCCGCAGCGGTGTGACACAAACACAGCGCGGCCGACGACAAACAGATGCCGAGAGCTATACAAACAAAGCGCCGCCGACGCCCGGAGTCACGTGACCGTGACCTCCCAGCCGCACCGCGACGACCCCGGGGGCAGCAGACGCACCATGCGCAATGCAGGCACAGGTCCGCCGCCGCCGACTGGCCGCCCGCCTGACTGCGTCTGCCTGTGTGTCGTTTTCCTGACGTGTGCTGTCGTCTGGGCGAGAAAGGTGTGTGCGCTCTGAGGGAGACAGCTAGGCGTAAAGCGGACATTCATATGCGTCTCCGACACGGGAGACGCGACACGCTCCGCTGCCCGCCGCGCCACCATAACCTTGTCCCCGAATTGGTCTGGACTGAAAATCACTTAACGCGCTTCAGCTGCGTGAAAGTGAGCGTGCCTATTGGTTGGGGGCTAATATGGGATGAAGCGAATCGGGTGTAATGGAGTCGATTGTTTATGGTTATCGTTATCAAAAGTGATAGGAGTTGTGTCATCCTTGAAGGAACGCGCGGCGTTCATTGTGAGAAATTATCCGACGTTGGTTCCTGAAAGACGTTAGGCGGGTTGTTGTATATTGTCATATATATGAAGACGTGGGAACATGGCATCTATCAACAAAACGTTCGTTCTTTTAATGCTTATGCCAATTTTACGCGAGTTTTGGGCAATACTCCGCACTTTGTATCAGTAAGTACGTTCTGAGGCCATGCAATTCGCTGCTTAGCACCACCATTGGTAATTCACCAGGGGAGGGCCCCGGTACTCTGCAATAATCGTGCGCAGATACTCAGTATACAGTCACTGGCGGACCCAGCCTACCAATATGGGGGATGGGAGGGCTAATTTCACTGGGGGCCCTCCGGACCCCAGGGGGCCTCCATATGACCTAAAAGGTACCTCCCCCATTTTTTCCCTTTGTGGACTTGTTTTTTTGTTCTCTTCCGCTATGCTATTCTTACGTATAAAGTACGTGTCAATTAAGTGCAAAAGTAAAATTGATGGATATTTGCCTCCAAATATACAAATTGTGGCATTTTACATGCTACTCTATATACAAATTATTTATTCGCTAATACCTTTTGACTGAATAAAGTTTAGAAGGGCACGGTACAGGTCATTTTTTTCTTATCATCAAGACACGTTGAATGATGTGGCATCATGACGTCTTTCTGACATTTGATGACCTTGACCTAAGGTCATGGTCACGGCGCAGTCACCTTTCCAAATTTGACCTACACGGCGATGTTATATATCTTTGGACTTGTCTTGAAGATAGGAATTCATTGGTATTAAAATAATTGCGCGATCGTTGATGATTATATAAAGCAAAACTGAGACATTTTGGGGGTTTTCTTTACACCCGAGTAAGGACGTTATGAAGTTACTATGCGACATTCAAATGCAAATGAATTTAAATGTTGCCATTGACGATCAGGCGTTATTTAAGCACCATCTAATCATCGCAACAATACAAGTTTTAAGATATATAACATCGCCACAAAGGCCACAATTGGAAACCTAGCCTTGAACCTTGCCATTGACCTTAGGTGAAGATCACCAAAATGTTAGAAAAAGGTCATACTGCATATCATTCAACGCGTCTTGGACGAAAATAACAAAATGGTGTTCATTTTACCTTTTTATCTTTATTCAGTCAAAAAGTTATTGGAGAATAACATCTTTTACAAAACAAATGGCAACATTTAGCATATTTGAAGACAAATAAACCCATAAATTTGTCTGTTAACGAATTCTGTTTAACCGACCACTTCTTACGCGGGACTCACCTGATATGCATGTCATCAGTATCTCAGCAGCTCATTCGCACGGGATGACGTGCCTGTCACCCGGGAAGGAGGCTCACGTGTTACTAGTATTCAAGGGCGGGAGAGCGGACTGACCGGGATATTTTGACCAATGCCAATTTCATCTGCGGTGTGAAAACTTCGTGCGAAAATAGTGGCTGTATAGATAATAGCTGAGATCCACATTGTTTGTGCCGAACAGCATGGTTTCTTCCCTAGCCATTCTACAGAGACGGCCATGCTCGACGCTGTTAATTACTTACCAACACATTCAAAACGGCTCCGTGTAGGCTCTACTCGCAGACAACACTTCAAAAGCTTTTAACAGCGTCCGGCGTCGATCATGGTCGGCTCCTTGAAAGGCTGGGGGTGGTACGGTGTCACCGACCTTTGGTTTTGAAACTGGCTGGACGGCCTCCTCTCATCCGATCCAGGTAGATCTCCGGAAGTTTTCCTTCACAAGTTTTACCAGGGTGAAACTTGTGAAAGGAAAACTTCCAGTGACCCACACGGCTCGATTCTTGTCTCCATTTTGTCTTTCCATAGATAACCTCACTTTACGCCTGCCTCACGGAGAAACAGATTATGCACGCAGACGACTACCATTTCTGAACTCAAATAAGCCGGTGCAATACACCTTAACCCGCGAGTTACTGGGGGTATATTTCATTACGCGACTTACTGGGGGGGGGGGGGGGTGGTGGGGGGCTATTTTCCCCGCCCCTCGCGATCTCCGTAACTACTGGAGCCGAATGTAAAAATTCAAACGGAATTGATAGCCCCTTGGAAATTTATCGAGGAAAACATCATATTGTTGACGCTCTAGGGGTCACAGATGACGTCACAGGTCAGGTCAAGTACAAAATGTTTGACCGTGTCAAAAGGTCTCGATGGATGGATTTGTCGCGCAAAATTGCTATATTAAACGCATTAAGCTATCGATAAATCGGTATCATTCGTGTGTCTGACACTTCTAAGTACCTTTCTAAGCTGTTTATGACCTTGGGTCAGGTCAAGGTCATCCGAGGGTCACGAGGTCAAATTGCAGATTACGGTCATTAGGCGTTGTAACACATGATTATAGGTTTGTGTTTCGTCTAGAAACGCGAAAAATGACCTTAGAACATTGTTTGTTCCATATAAATAGAAGTAAAAAGCAAAAATGGAAAAGCGTTTTTTATGCATAGTAATGCTGAGAGAGAGGTGGTCGATTTTTGTCATTTAAAGGTCAATAACTCAGTCATTTTTGAAGATATGGATTTCAAATTTGGTATACATATTCACCGCACACGTCTCGATCACATATATATTCCGGTTTTGGATAATTCTGATTTTTTATTGAAAATTTTGTTTAAAAAAAAAAAATTATTTGGATTTCTCAAAATTTTGAATTTCAAAACAACTCAAAAATCCGAGGAAGCAGTTTGATAGCCCAGTCTATATTGTCAGTAATTTGATGTAATACAATTGAGTTTATCTTAAACATCGCTACCTTTGACAGCGTTTTCTGAAAAACCATTATTTTTGCAACAAAAACCGAAGAACATGGCGTCACTCTGACGTCATTCCCGGTGGACCTATCATAGCCTCATATTTTTACTTTTGCCAACATATGTAGAATTGATGTGAGAGAAGGTACTGCAAGTTTGGTGATGATAACTGTGTTCATTTAAGAGTTATTGCAAAATAACGGGAGGGGGGGAGGGGGGGGGCGGCAAAAAATAGCCCCCCAGTAAGTCGCGGGTTAAAGGGGACTATCCCACCTGAACATTATATTTGAGTTAGAGATAGCCATTTTGATGGCTTGGCATTGAAATTAAGTATGGTTAGCAGTTAAAACAACCACAATGATCTAATCAAAAAGATATTCGAGTTTGATTTTGACATCTGTAAAAAATAAGGCCCATGTGTATTTGAATAGGGCCTCTAAACCGACAGCGTCGTCTCTCTTTACCCAACTGGTAATGATAGTCGACTTGTTTTAAAGGTCAGCGCCTTGGAATATTTTCGTCTTTCATTTATCGATCCCCGGCCGTGGTTCGCAATCTAGACAACGGGTGGGTTCGCTTTTTCTGCGCAATTAGATGTCGACAGAAAAAATTGTGCCATAGCATTTGGCCAGCACAAAGGATTTCCTTGTTATTAAAACAAAATCATATGACGTCACCAACCCAACTTTCCGCTTAAAAATAAAAGTTGAATATCTTCCAAGATAATTTTTTTTTTTGCGGAACAAAAAGTTCACCAACATGGTCAGCTGACCTCGCCTGACATGTAGACATACAATTAAGTGTGATTCGACAACTTTCAAAAAGGTGGGACAGTCCCTTTAACAATGATAGTCAAAATAGGAAATACATTTTGGCTTGGGTATCCAAAACAAAATCGAAATTCCAAAAAACAAATACCAACTTTGAAATTTAAGATCAAGGTCATCAAATGTCAGGAAGAGGTCATGCTGCAGAGCAGGCGCGCACACAGGATTTTTGTAAGGGGGGCACGACCCAGGGGCGGATACAGGGGGGAGGGGCGCCCCCCCCCCCCACCCCCCCCCCCCCCCCCCGCCGCCCCCCCTCCGCGCCGAAGGCGCGGAAGAACCTCGTAAGCAGACCAATTTCCGCGCCGAAGGCGCTGCATAGACATGCTTACGGGGTTGTATATCTGCCATTTGCTGGCACTCAGACCAAGAGCTGCCCTCAGGCTAGGGTGCCGCCCTGGCCAGGTGCCGCCTTCAGGTCATGTGCCCGCTCCTTCATGGCCAAGTGCCCGCCCTCAGGTCAGGTGCCGCCCTCAGGTCAGATGCCGCCCCCTGGTCAGGTGCCACCTTCAAGCCAGGTGCCGCTCTCAAGCCAGGTGCCGCCCTCAGGTCAGGTGCCGCCCTCAGGCCAGATGCCGCCCCCTGGTCAGGTGCCACCTTCAAGCCAGGTGCCGCCTCTCAAGCCAGGTGCCGCCCTCAGGTCAGGTGCCGCCCTCAGAGCCAGATGCCCGCCCCCTGGTCAGGTGCCACCTTCAAGCCAAGGTGCCGCTCTCACGGCCAGGTGCCGCCCTCAAGGTCACGTACCGCGTTCTGGCGGGGCACCACCCTCAGGTCAGATGCCGCTACCTAGCCATGTGCTGCCCTATGGCCAGGTGACGGCGCCCCCCCCTCGGCCAGTGAGGACGTCCCTCCGGCCAGTGACGGTGCTTTTTGCTGCCAGTGACGGCGCCCCACCGGCAAATGACGGCGACCCTCCGGCCAGTGACTGCGCCCCTCCAGCCAATGACAGCGCCAACGCTGTCCAGTGACGGCGCCCCTCCGTCT
>JAXIVJ010020106.1:0-15200 GCA_036785665.1 Chirona hameri | reverse complement strand
ATATATATATATATATATATTATATATATATATATATATATATATATATATATATATATATATATATATATATATATATATATATATATATATATATATATATATATATATATATATATATATATATATATATATATATATATATATATATATATATATATATATATATATATATATATATATATATATATATATATATATAATATATATATATATATATATATATATATATATATATATATATATATATATATATATATATATATATATATATATATATATATATATATATATATATATATATATATATATATATATATATATATATATATATATATATATATATATATATATATATATATATATATATATATATATATATATATATATATATATATATATATATATAGTATATATATATATATATATATATATATATATATATATATATATATATATATATATATATATATATATATATATATATATATATATATATATATATATATATATATATATATATATATATATATATATATATATATATATATATATATATATTAGTATTGGACATTTAGTTTCAATTTGAGCATTCGGCCGTTGCCTCCTCCCCTCCCTCCCTCCTCCTCTTCCCCCAACCGATTTCACAAAGTTCCACCACTTATAGCAGTCTATATGCCCAGTGCCCACCATCTCGTGTTTATTGCGGTTATCTGACATGGGTTCGACGGAGGAGTGATAGGGAATATGAGACACTGTTGAAAGAAGGATCTTCAGGAGAAAGGGTTGCTTGTTCAGGAAACGTTAGCGTAAACAATACACACTACGTTGAAACTGACAATGACAATCGTTCATCGACGAAAGCGATGACGACACCAGTGCGGGACAAGATCGTACATCAATGTCGTGTAAAGCGATAGACGACACGTAAAACTCACCATGTACAAGTTCTTGTTCTCATAGAGGTCGTTGACCTGGAACAGGTCCTGGGGCTTCAGGCCGTAACTTTCACAACCCTTCAGGAACAGCTCGATATTCTCCCTCTGAAATGAAAGAAAACATGCAGAACTATTACATTCAAATAATATACCTAAGGTTATGGGTTTTAACAGTCTGTATACACATTAAGAGCGTTGTCCGTGATATTACACGATACCTGCATGCGACATTTGTGGAATTTTCCACCCGGGCAATGGAAAAGAAAACAGATGAAATTGTTTAGCTGTTCCCTAGTCGAGACCAATGGAAATGGACACCTGTGTCCTGTAGACATAGGCACCTGTAGTCTGTACCAAACGTCCGTTCATTGAAGCCAGCCGGCCGGTCATGGACAGACTGGGGGCTCGTTAGATCCTATTCAGCGTCAGCCCTCTCATAAGATGTCCTAGAACGCAGTACTGATTGTTGATCTCCGCCCGTCAATACTTCAGTCGCCGTGTCGTTCAGGGAAGATTTGTGAACAGAGCAGACCCTCCGTCCACCCACCTGAGGCCTTGCAGCGGCACATTGAAATTCGGCGGTACACCCGCTCTGTGGCATACCCAGCGGTACACCCGCTCTGTGGCATACCCAGCGGTACACCCGCTCTGTGGCATACCCAGCGGTCGCGCCCTGTTCTGCCGTACTGATAAGCGCTCCGCCCGGTCTCAGCTCAGTGGTCCGGTCCGGGTCCGGTGAGCTGTCCCCGGTCCGGTCCGGGTCCGGTGAGCTGTCCCCGGTCCGGTCAGGGTCCGGTGAGCTGTCCCCGGTCCGGTCCAGGTCCGGTGAGCTGTCCCCGGTCCGGTCAGGGTCCGGTGAGCTGTCCCCGGTCCGGTCAGGGTCCGGTGAGCTGTCCCCGGTCCGGTCCGGGTCCGGTGAGCTGTCCCCGGTCCGGTCAGGGTCCGGTGAGCTGTCCCCGGTCCGGTCCGGGTCCGGTGAGCTGTCCCCGGTCCGGTCCGGGTCCGGTGAGCTGTCCCCGGTCCGGTCAGGGTCCGGTGAGCTGTCCCCGGTCCGGTCAGGGTCCGGTGAGCTGTCCCCGGTCCGGTTCGGGTCCGGTGAGCTGTCCCCGGTCCGGTCCGGTCCGGGTCCGGTGAGCTGTCCCCGGTCCGGTCAGGGTCCGGTGAGCTGTCCCCGGTCGGTGGGCCACCGATCGCCATGTTTGGTGCTGGTGCGCCGGGCCGGCCGCACGTGCGCCACTATAGACAGCACGCCGCGGCGATAGGGTGCATCTCATTAGCGTGTGTCGGCGCAGCCTTATAAGCCTCTGCTGCCGCTGCCGGTTGAATCAGGGGCTGGCGGCTGCAGGTGGCGTCTGCGGCGCGGGTGCGGTACACCTTGCGCGTCTGCAGCCCGTGTCCGGCGGCAGTGTCCGGCGGCCGACCGGGCGTCAGGGCAGACCGGACCGGTCAGACCGGAGTCTGGCCAGGCGCAGTGGACGGTCAGCGGCGCCGCCCACAGGGTGGAGCAGGAATGAGGAGGGGAGTCTGCCCACTGACTCCTATAGAGGTCACCGGAGTCTGGCCAGGCGCAGTGGGCGGTCAGCGGCGCCGCCCACAGGGTGGAGCAGGAATGAGGAGGGGAGTCTGCCCACTGACTCCTATAGAGGTCAATGAGTCTGCCTCACCACACCAGTGGCACAGCCAGCAGGAAGGCTCGGGACGGGGAAGCGGCAGGCAGCTTCCCCATCCCCCGACCAGCCGACTCGGGTCGGCGCTGTCTATATACTTACTGTGGGGAACTGGGGGAACTGGGACGGACCGTGCGCAAGTTACTGTGGGGAACTGGGGCGGAACGTGCGCAGGTTACTGTGGGGAACTGGGGGCGGACCGTGCGCAGGCTACTGTGGGGCACTGGGGCAGACCATGCGCAGGTTACTGTGGGGCACTGGGGCGGACCATGCGCAGGTTACTGTGGGGAACTGGGGCGGAACGTGCGCAGGTTACTGGAGGGAACTGGGGCGGAACGTGCGCAGGTTACTGTGGGGCACTGGGGCGGACCGTGCGCACCGTGTACTGTGGGGAACTGGGGCGGACCGTGCGCAGGCTACTGTGTGGAACTGGGGCGGAACGTGCGCAGGTTACTGTGGGGAACTGGGGCGCACCGTGCAGGGGTTCAGAAGCTTTCGCCATGCACATGGAAAACATTGATACAATTATTTGTCAACGGATGTTACAAAATATCTGCATTTTCAAATACGGTTAGTTGTCAGCTGTTGGTTGTTTCGTTTCGGTAGTTGCACAGTCTGTGCTGCCGTTGGAAGCAACAGCTGCGGTCTGCGGAAGTCACGCCGTCATCCGTGATAAGGTCGCAACTGATTAACTGATACGGTCTCCCCATTGCAACCGCTGCCGGTCTCCGTGGCAACGGGATCGCTCCGCTCCCAGCAGGCACGAGCAGGGGCCGGGAAGCGGCGGACGGGTCCGTGACCCCGGGATGGCTCCGTTCCCAGCAGGCACGAGCAGGGGCCGGGAAGCGGCGGGCGAGTCTGTTGCGTGGCGGCAGATCGGCTGAGGAATGCCAGGAATGTGGCCCAGTCAGCAGCCGAGGAGCCGGTGGCGGTCGGTGACGAGGCGCGGCGGATCTCCGGCAGGGCGGTGCAGCGGCCAATATCACACGGCCGGGCGGTCCCTGCTTGAGGAGCGGACTGCTGCACAGCCCTGCTGTCAGCTGCAACTGGAGCTGCAGATGCAGCTCTGTACACGCACGGACCCAGACGAGTGTGGCTGGAGTGGAGTGGAGTGGAGTATTACCAAGTGGAGTTCTCAGTCGGCGCTGCTTGCTCCCAGTGACTCAGCGAAACAACGACAGCAGCCAACAAAGAGACGGCCTTACAGCGGAAGCCTTACGAGACCCCTGACGTAACACACAGCACGACAGGCCGTGTGGTCAACTTTCCTAACCTTCCCCGTAAACGCCTGGATTCCAGACCTGCCATTACGCGGCCCACAGTCGCTGAATGCATGCTCCTCACGTGACGCGAGCTACCAGCAAGACATGCGGTTACTTTCCACAACCACTGTTTTGAAAGTCATCCGTTCCCAACCACCTCGGGAGTCATGCAACAGCGAGAAGAGCAAAAGCTGACTTCCGGGACACGATTGTGCATGCTCGTCCATTGAGTTTCCAGTCTATTTCCAACTTGTTCCGCCCTTGCTGTAGTCAGCTTCGATAGACTTATTTGGATCGGTTATGTCCAAGTGTGCTCAGTTAAATATTTATTTACATGACGCAGACAGTAGCTATGCAATGCAGCGTTTACTTTTCCAAGTTTTTGTGCATTCAACTGACGTTTCAACATGGCATGGATTGACCATTGGGCATACAAAGAACACAGAAGGAAAAGTATGCAGTTGCTCAAGTGTTCATTGTCTGGCAATCCTTTTTGATCCATTAAAGGGCAATCCATACGTTCCTACCGAGACCCAGGCTCCACAACCACCAAACTCGGTCACGGTAATTTCCGAGGTCTGTCTGTGCCTGTGTTCAGACCACTCAGTTAAATCAGTGCCGGCTGCGTGTGTGTTCTTGGCCTGCACTTGTCTGCACTGCAACACACACAGCAGCAGTCGGTACCGAAAGACCGGCCTCAACGTCGACAGTGAAGCACCTTGTTTCGTGAAGGTGTGACGCAGGGCCTATTTTAACATGTTAACTGGGGGGGGGGGGCAAATGACCCCCCCCCCCCCCCCCCCCCCCTCCCCAGTCAAGAAATGTTGCCCACGCTGATTTCAGTATTTCCAGGTCATTTTTCGCTTGATATGTATTCATTTAAAATAAAATATGCTTACCTGGTGATAAATGTATACAAATTAAATGAAAATGTCATTATATTCCTAAGTTTTAGTATTTCCCAGCCAAAATAAGTATCTTTAAATTATTTCCGGAATATCTTGAATTTCAATATCCTTTGAACAATTGTTCATTAGCGGCAGAGTGGGGGAGATCAGGGGGTTGTTGGATCAGGAATGTCGCCATACAATTTGGAGTGGGTGGGGGCAACTGCCGAGCCGATTGTGTTCAAATTTGGTGTGTGGTTAGGGATCTCTCAGCCGCCATTTTCCCACAAGTGAGGGGTGGGGTGCTTCTGCACGTGCGCACGTGTGCACCACGTATTTGTATCTCAGAAACTACTTCCCTGATCGAGTTGAAATTCACCATACATTTCCTTTGTGTTCGCTCGTTCATCGCAACTACGGCGCCTTACTGGTTCGGTATAACAAAGTTGTGGAAGAAAAATGACGAATGACCTCAGGGTGAATATATTTTACCCCGTGGAGGTCACAGGATAAAAATACCACATGGATCTTTGCATTGGCGGATCCAGAACGGGTGGTTGGGGGGGGGGGGAATCCAGAAAATCTCACACAATTCTGAAAACGCATCGGATTTGGCTTGCTTATGCATTGATAGCTGACTTAAAGATAACTTTCCTTAGTAAAAGTTGCTTATATTTTCTTATATATCAGGAAATGTGTCAATCTTGCGCAGATTTCAGGCGGTTGGGGGGGGGGGGCAATTGACCATTTTGCCTAACCGTAAATCCGCCTCTGGATCTTTGCATTTTGCAAAAGATGCGGGACTCTGGGTGAAAATTGGGCAAATTTAGCCACTTCCCGCGGATTCATATGCATTTTCATGTTTCCCAAATCACTTATAATTGGGAGGTCACAAAATAGACTTCACCTTAAGTCACCGATATACAAATCATCCGAAATAGCATAATTATAGGTGTTTATGACCTGATTAAATCCTGTGAGTATCTAACTGATCGGTCAAACAATGTGGCTGCGGCACGACCTTACATTTTTTGGAGGTGGGATCACTAGACTTGATTTAGTGACGTGACCTGAGGAGACCCGAGGTAAGCAAATTAACAGGATTTGAGCAATTGATAGGCAAGCAGTTGTGTCAAAAATGGCGGCGCGAAATGGCGTCGTTTTCCGCTATTTAAAAAACCTAAGGGGGAGGGTATCCGCCCCCACAGGCGGATCCAGGTGGCGGACATCAGGGGAAAATCCCCCACACAATTTGTTTGGGGGGGGGGGTGCAATACAAGTATCCCCCCGCCTGCGCGTTCCCTGCACTGAATGTGAAAAACAATGATCTTAGGATAAAGCTTCATGAAAACGGAAGTGTTTGTTCTTCTCTCAAGTGATTAAATTTGAAGTTTTTATGCATCTCTTTCTTTCAATGATAGACAAAACAGCCCACCTGATACAATTCAAGCATCGCCGGTGACACGCCCCCCGCTGGGGGAGGCAGAATCTGCCCCCCCCCCCCTCACGGATTTTCTTAATAACTTTACAACTGTGACAGATATCAACGTTAAACTTGCAGTACCTTACACTGCATGGATTCTAAGTCTTCTCACCAAATTTTAATCAAATTAATGTAGTATTTCAGGAGATAAAAAGGTTTTAATGACGTCATGTCATGACATTTTTGGTGGAAAAACAATACATGTTTGAAAAATCGTAAACAAAATAGTTTCAAAGCAAATTGCAAATACAAAACGTCAAAAGAAAAGAAGTGACATTCTCTTCCAAATGGCCATCTCGGATTTGTGATTTTGTTGGTTTTAGACCCCAAAAATACTTTTTTGTTGTGGAAAAAATGTCAACAAAATCAATTTGTGTGAATTCGAAAAGTGAATTTCTTAAGTTCGACTACCAAAATAAGGTGACCGGCCCAAATCCGCGGAGGAAAAAAATGGGGGGGGTACCTTTTTGCGACAAAAAGATGCCACAAAAATGGGGTTACCCTTTTGCCTCCCCCCCCCCCCCCCCCCCCCAGTGGTTTTCCCTTAAAATAGGCCCTGGTGTGACGTGCACGTCTGGACGGTGCCTTCGAGTTCAGAGCCGAAGAGACTCGAAGGATTGTTCCAATATCAGGAGCAGGACTTAAAAGTGTTCAAATAGCAGACGAATAAAATGCATCACTCGAGCATTCAGAACGACGTAGGCAAGATATAAGAAGAACCCAGCAGTAGAGTTACCAGAAACGTGTCGCCATCGCCATCTGAAGGATTGAAGACAGTCTCTTTCTGTGGAACTGAAATCCAGGAGAAGGACCATGTTTATATTATACCTTTGACCTTTAATATGCATGCATCAGTGCCTGCCTTTGCTACGAAACCGCATGCTGTATATGCTGATTATCTAGTAAAAAGCAGAATGTGCACATGAATCACTGTTTTTCTGCAGTTTAGCTATAGCTGTCAACATTCCGGGCGAGAATTATTCCCCAGCCCAACAGCTCCAAGATAGCAGAGCTGTAAGCAAACAGAAACGGCTACAAGAACCAGAACAGCAGCACATCTACAAGATAAGCTACAGCACAGCTACAAGTAAGCCATAGTTTTATGTTGCCTGGTTCAAAATAAGTGAAACGACATTCAGCCATGAACCTGCCTCCATCATTCTCTAGGCAGTACCATAGGTCATCGAGTATCGAGTCGAGCATCGAGTCGAGCATCGAGTCGAGCATCGAGTCGAGCTGCGGTGCCAGGCCAGGTCGGACAGCCCTGCAGTGTGGCGGTGGCGGCGGGTCGGCCTCCCCTGGCGACACCAGTCCAGGCCGGCCTGAGCCGCCCGGCCTGAGCGGCCGGTGTCGGTCCAAATAAGGTGCGGCCGTGCGTCACGGCGGCAGCGCTCCAGTCAGCAGATCCAGAACGATCCCCTGATACGGCGTCGGGCGTTGCCTGCCGGTCTGGCTCCGCCCGCTGCTGCCACTCCCACCACCCGTGCCCGTCGTGACGGGTCTGGTGTGACGCTGAATGACAGTGACGGGGACACTACAACACCTCTGAACGGTGACAAGGCCGGCTGCTGACTGCTGACTGCTGACTGCAGACTGTCACCTGTGGTGCCCGTGGTGGAGACCAGCTCTGAAATCCTTAACTAATGTTAAAGCCACAATGGGCGCGACAGTGTCCAGTTCTGGCCTGGTGCTCCTGGTCACTTAGTAATGGGCGATTGCGTAAAAATATGCACCATGATCGATCGATGTTTTCCGCCGTTGTCCGTCGATATTGATTAAATTTAATCATAGACATTCGATAGATCACTTCCATTGCATCAGCTAATTACGAAAACATGCCTCAGCTAATAACGAAAACATCCCTCAGCTAATAACGAAAACATCCCTCAGCTAATAACGAAAGCATCCTTATCCGGAGCAGCAGACCGTTTAACTGCGGACCAATTACATTGCGTTCTGCCGTGTAACAGATAAGCATCAGGTGAGCGGCCGACACGCCAGCTGATGGTGTCGGGCAGTCATGCGGCCAAGCACGCCTACCAGCCGTGTATCAGACACAGAGATTGCGTGGCAGCGGCAGGCAACTTTCACTGCGGCGGGCGGCGGCGGCGGCGGCGGCGGCGGCGGCGGCGGCGGCGGCGGCGGTGGCGGTGGCGGGCCCGCTCATGGCTGTGTAGTGTGTAACACACGTGCCGTGCCGTGCCAACGCCCAGGCTGCCCATTCGGTTTGAAGCGTTAGCACGCCACAATGCTGGTGAATGGCTTCGCTTAATGTTTGTAACCGTCGCGTTTCGGAAGCTTGTAGTTACTGCTGGCGAAACAGCCATTTATCGGCAAAATTATGATGGGGTTGATTGTTGTAACGCTTCATGAACATACACGAGGCATTATGAGAGACAGTCCATCTAGAAAACAGCTCGGAGTCGTTAAATTTATCGAGCATAAAAATAGAAGACGTACTTTAAAACGATCGTTAATGGTCGGAAGTCGGAACGTTATGCTACCTAATTATTGGCGAAATATTCGAACAATGTTTCGGCATGCCCTTCCACCACCAACCATCCTTGTATGAGGTAAAGTGTCATAATGTGAAAGGAAGGCGCCCAGGTGCCTCCCAGACCACCGTGGTAAAACTCCCAGAGTATCCTAGATAACTTCATCAGCGAGCGAATACGGTATATGGCGTCATTGGCTCGCCTGCTTCCGGTGGCGTAACACGGTGGCATGACGTTCACCAGTCACCAGTCACCAGTCACCAGTCACCAGTCACCAGTCACCAGTCACCAGTCACCAGTCGCCAGTCGCCAGTCGCCAGTCGCCAGTCGCCAGTCGCCAGTCGCCAGTCGCCAGTCGCCAGTCGCCAGTCGCCAGTCGCCAGTCGCCAGTCGCCAGTCGCCAGTCGCCAGTCGCCAGTCGCCAGTCACCAGTCACCAGTCACCAGTCACCAGTCACCAGTCACCAGTCACCAGTCACCAGTCGCCAGTCACCAGTCACCAGTCACCAGTCACCAGTCACCAGTCACCAGTCGCCAGTCGCCAGTCACTAGTCAGCAGTCGCCAGTCAGCAGTCCCCGAGGCAGCTGTGTTCAGCGCCGCCGGGCACACAGCCAGCCCGATGGACGTGTTACGATATCGAGCCCGGTCCCCTCCAGAGAACGTCACCCATCACCGTCACACACCGCCGTCGACAGCCGTGTCGAAACTCGGTCGGCAGCCGGACGGGCGCACACGTAACGGGCAGTGGCGACGGCCGGTATTAGTTATTAGTGTGGAACCGGCGAAACAGACTGACATTCTGAATTCCTGGTGCTACGCCTACTACCTTTCCCCGCTTCCAAACTGCCCAATGCCGCTCTCCAACCCTCCGCGCTGCTCCGTTTTGAAACTGCTCTGCGCTGCTGACTCGCTGATGTGTTCTACATTGCTGCATTGCTGCATTGTCAGCAGACTGGTTACTGATTCGACTCTGATTGAATCGATTGAAATCGTTCAATCAAAATCCCTTGAATCAAACAAGAATCGATTCACCACCGGATTTGTTGATTCATGAATCATGATTGAATCAAAACCGCATAGAAACAAGGCTGATTGAATCAAAAAGACTGTGCAATGCTATTTCAATGGCGAGTCAAACGTAATTTGATCAAAATATGTTTTGATTCTTTGAATCGGAAAGAATCATTTCTCAAAATGGTTATCCATGAATCAAACGGTGAATCATTCATATTCCTTAATGAATCGTGATCGAATCCTTCCAAAAAAGGTGAATCAATAACCAGTCTGGCATTGTGGAGTGTGATGGGTGCAGTGCGGACCGTTATGTCCGTCATCAGATCTCCAATCACGTCCCTCCACTCCGAACTGCTCTGCCCGTCTGCAGCCCGCACGGACGGAGGGACGGACGGACGGACGGACGGACGGACGGACGGACGGACGGACGGACGGACGGACGGACGGACGGACGGACGGACGGACGGACGGACGGACGGACGGACGGACGGACGGACGGACGGACGGACGGGCGGACGGGCGGACGGACGGACGGACGGACGGACGGACGGACGGACGGACGGACGGACGGACGGACGGACGGACGGACGGACGGACGGACGGACGGACGGACGGACGGACGGACGGACGGACGGACGGACGGACGGACGGACGGACGGACGGACGGACGGACGGACGGACGGACGGACGGACGGACGGACGGACGGACGGACGGACGGACGGACGGACGGACAGACGGACGGACGGACGGGACTCAATCAACAGAATCTGGGCCGAACTGGCAGTCAACTTTCACTCCGAGTAACATAGGATTAACATTGCGGGGTACTAGGCTATCATTCGATTGCTGGGAATATATCCCGGCTCGGCTAACGCTGCCTTATATAGCCTGCATTGACTACCAACTAAGGTGCTTTGATCTAGTTTAGTGGATAATAGACACAGCCGAAACCCCGTGGTCATTTTCTATCCACGCTATGCCCAGAAGAAGCGGCTAGGTGCGGCCGAACCACTCGCTAGTCAGTTCATATCGTCCGGTGAAAGGCGAGGCAGATGACCCGCGGCGCCCGCCCCGCCGGAGGAACTCAGGTCCGACCGGCCGCCGAGCTGTGTCGGAGGAACCCTGGTCCGACTCCCGAGTCTGTTCCGTTCCGCAGGAATCTAGTCCCGACTCCCGAGCACCGAGAGAGCCTAGACCCGACTCCCGAGCCATGCCCCGTCGAATGAGACGGACCCGACTCCCGAGCTATGCAGGAGGGACCGGCCCGGCTGCCGACCGGGTCGGGAGCGGCCACAGACACTACGCTCCCAATACGGTGACACGGCGGCGCTCGGCGGCGCTCGGCGGCGGCGGCCGGGCTGCGGCGCCTTTCCCGGTATACTGACCGGAGGAGATGGCGCGGTGTGACTCAGAGCCTCTCTGGTCGGCCGTCACGTCACTTTGACGGCAGCCGATTGATCGAATACGGCGCCGAGCCGCCGCCATTACCCTAGTCCGTCAGACGGACCGTGCAGGGCAGCAGGCGCCGCAGCGCCGTATAAGGTCACTCGGCAGCTGTGCGTGGGTCAGTCAGTCAGTCAGTCAGTCAGTCAGTCAGTCAGTCAGTCAGTCAGTCAGTCAGTCAGTCAGTCAGTCAGTCAGTCAGTCAGTCAGTCAGTCAGTCAGTCAGTCAGTCAGTCAGTCAGTCAGCTGCAGACCAGACTGGCGGTCATGGCCGACCGACGGTGGCACGTGCAGGGGAGGCCGACCCGAGTCACATTGTGCGATATGTCGCCGTGATGGCCGAGCGGCTACAGTCTACAGGTCTGACCGTCAGTCACTCTGCCCGACCTCGACACCACTCGCCGATCAATCATAGAGCCACAGTTATCAATCACAGATCAATCACAGAGCCACAGTTATCAATCACAGAGCCACAGAGCCACAGTTATCAATCACAGAGCCACAGAGTGACAGTCAGTCCGAAGCGCGCGATGGGCGGACTGAGCGTTTAAAGGAGTAACGGACGCCGTGACTGCCGTCCCCAATTGCAGCAGCTCCGCATGGGCGTCGTTTGCGGGCGGTGTACGGCGAGCAACTCCGCATGCAGGGCGTCGTTTGCGGCCGGTGTACGGCGTAGTCGGTCCTTCCGAGACTCCGTGTGACGCCCCTCCACTGCCGCTGCGGTCGGCGGCGGCGGCAGCGGAGGAGACGGTGATGGGGAGGAGACGGTGATGGGGTGCTACGTGTGCGCTGCGTGTCTGTCCCGTGTATGCATGACCCGGCTGAGGAGGGGGGGGGGGGGGGTCCGGTCACCGCCGGAGTGGCCAGAGCCGGGACCGGGGCCTGTGGTGTCTGCCGTCCAGCCCTGTCAGGGTGATCCGTGTCGGAGATATGGGGCGGCTGATGGCAGTATATATCAGCCCCCCTCCCCCTCTCTTCACCAAGCAGTGCCCCTCCTCTACCACACAGCTCCGCCGTCACACAAGTGGTTACCAGACGCTGCAAGGGGTTACCAGACGCTGCAAGGGGTTACCAGACGCTGCAAGGGGTTACTGCAGACGCTGCAAGGGATTACCAGACGAGGTAGCCACTGGCCTCAAGTCGCCACGGCTTTGATCGGGAAAGCCCAGTCAGCTTAATGCCGACTTAACATCACAGCTCGGGACAGTCTACTGCATGTTTGTGTATACGCTGCAAACATGCTGTAAGAGTGTCAAAAGACATAAACCATTCTCTAGCAAACTTAAATAAACACAGGAAGGAAATGCTTCCAAGCATAACCAAAGAGCACAATAGACTCCTTTATCGGGCGATAAACCACAGTCGCGAACCAATGAACTCCCACTTCCCAGTCAGCATTTCGAGGAAAACCGAACAAGGAGCTCTGGCATTTGAGGTGGCTGCTTTCCAGAGCAGTATCTGGGGACATTTTCCGGCTGCCTCGCGTCCTTTTACATCAGACGTCGGTGCTGTCGCCGTCCGAGTGTCGCCGAGTCTTGTTTCCGGTCCTTTCAATCTGATGGGGGGGGGGGCTGACATAGGGTCGGATGATGGGGGTGACAGGGAGGATGGGGTGACACAGGGTCAGATGATGGGGCTGACATAGGGTCGGATTATGGGGGTGATACAGGATCGGAGGATGGGGGTGACACAGGGTCGGATGATGTGGGTGACACAGGGTCGGATGATGGGGGTGACACAGGGTCGGAGGATGGGGGCGACACAGGGTCGGATGATGGGGGTGACACAGGGTCGGAGGATAGGGGTGACACAGGGTCGGATGATGTGGGTGACACAAGGTCGGATGATGGGGGTGACACAGGGTCGGATGATGGGGGTGACACAGGGTCGGATGATGTGGGTGACACAGGGTCGGATGATGGGGGTGACACAGGGTCGGATGATGTGGGTGACACAGGGTCGGATGATGGGGGTGACACAGGGTCGGATGATGGGGGTGGCACAGGGTCGGAGGATGGGGGTGACACAGGGTCGGATGATGTGGGTGACACAGGGTCGGATGATGGGGGTGACACAGGGTCGGAGGATGGGGGCGACACAGGGTCGGATGATGGGGGTGACAGGGATGATGGGGGTGACACAGGGTCGGAGGATGGGGTGACACAGGGTCGGAGGATGGGGTGACACAGGGTCGGAGGATGGGGTGACACAGGGTCGGATGATGTGGGTGACACAGGGTCGGAGGATGGGGGTGACACAGGGTCGGATGATGTGGGTGACACAGGGTCGGATGATGGGGGTGACACAGGGTCGGATGATGGGGGTGACACAGGGTCGGATGATGTGGGTGACACAGGGTCGGATGATGGGGGTGACACAGGGTCGGATGATGTGGGTGACACAGGGTCGGATGATGGGGGTGACACAGGGTCGGATGATGGGGGTGACACAGGGTCGGATGATGTGGGTGACACAGAGTCGGATGATGGGGGTGACACAGGGTCGGAGGATGGAGTGACACAGGGTCGGAGGATGGAGTGACACAGGGTCGGAGGATGGAGTGACACAGGGTCGGATGATGGGGGTGACACAGAGTCGGATGATGGGGGTGACACAGGGTCGGAGGATGGAGTGACACAGGGTCAGAGGATGGGGATGACACAGGGTCGGAGGATGGGGGCTGACCCTGATGAATGCGACACAGAGCGGGGGTGGTGAGGGGGTGTCGGGAGCCACACTGGGTGACAGGACAGAGAGGTCACCTCGCTGCCTTGACAGTGGCGGATCCAGGGGGGTCACGGGGTCATGGGCCCAGGGGCACTACCGGTATATCAGGGGCACCACCGGCTTATTAGGGGAACCAGCGCAATGGCAGTTTAAATTGTAAAAAAAGTTTATTTTCGTGATGGCGATAGTAAAAAAACTGTCACTCTTGGTATATAGTTGATGCACCTACCAGGGGCACCACCGCCACCGGTATCCTTTGAAGTACCTATGTCAGCGGTGGATCCGGGGAGGCACCGGGGAAGCGTGCCTCCTTGAATACAGGAGGGAAATAATGGCCCGGTGCCCCCATGAAATCACAAGCATTGGTAGCTGGAGAGAAGAAGAAAAAATCGCGAAAAGATGCTAAATTAGAATTGCTAACTTATGCAAAAAAGCCCCTTCATTAGACCACGTCGTCATTTGCCGAATTCAGATTTCAGATCTGGGAGAGTGATTTTGTTATGTCTTGGTATGTTCTTAACATGAAACAAAAACAATTAAAAACAAAATAGAAAATGTATACTATCGGGTTTTGTGATTTGTAAACCGTTGAAAACGCCGTTTCGGCGTTGAAGTCTCCCGTCGTAAACGTATTGGTGTTATCGTCCGGTAAAACACTTCTGATATTGTTATTGTTCTTCGTCATTTTACGGATTGGAAAGTGCATTGGTGACTTAAAGATTACATTTAAGTTCTTTTAGGGTTTCTAAAAGTGTAGGCAAGGTTATTTGGCAGTCATACGGGCCTAAGTGGTGGGTTTTGGCGACACTTTTTTGCACTTAGGCCAAATCGCCTATTTACCTAATTAAGGATATTTTAACACAGTAACTGGCGGAAATTGAACACAATATTAAATCGGAACTCTTTTGGGTTGGAACTTCTTCAATGTTGACAGTTACATTGTCGCCTAGCGCATCATCGAGCGATGTCTTGGGAGACAAATCGCGAGTTTATGCATTCCAAGCGTTCGCAGATGTCGTTGGGAGATAGACGCGTTTTACGCTCAGTGGAACGTTGCAGTGGTTGCGCACAGGGTGTTCCGATCGGTCAAATGATGGCTGTAGGAAGTGTAGCAGTGGCCGATGCGATGTCTAGTCAGCGCTAACACCTCAATTCTACAACGCCTGCCGCTACATATCTGTCAATGCTGGGACGTGGGCGGTTGAGGAGAGAGAGAGAGAGAGAGAACGAGAGAGAACGAGAGAGAACGAGAGAGAACGAGAGAGAACGAGAGAGAACGAGAG
>JAXIVJ010020105.1:0-15204 GCA_036785665.1 Chirona hameri | reverse complement strand
CGTTCCCGTACCCCGTTCCCGTACCCCGTTCCCGTACCCCGTTCCCGTACCCCGTTCCCGTACCCCGTTCCCGTACCCCGTTCCCGTACCCCGTTCCCGTACCCCGTTCCCGTATCCGTTCCCGTACCCGTTCCCGTACCCCGTTCCCGTGCCCCGTTCCCGTGCCCGTTCCGTACCCCGTTCCCGTACCCTCCGTTCCCGTACCCCGTTCCCGTACCCCGTTCCCGTACCCCCTTTCCCGTACCCCGTTCCCTTACCCCGTTCCTGTGCCCCGTTCCCAGATACCGTTCCCGTATCCCATTCCGTATCCCGTTCCCGTATCCCGTTCCCGTATCCCGTTCCCGCATCCCGTCCGTATGTTCCCGTATCCGTTCCCGTATCCCGTTCCCGTATCCCGTTCCGTATCCCGTATCATGTAGCCCGTTCCCGTAGCCCGTTCCCGTAGCCCGTTCCCGTAGCCCGTTCCCGTAGCCCGTTCCCGTAGCCCGTTCCCTTAGCCCGTTCCCGTAGCCCGTTCCCGTATCCCGTATCCCGTATCCCGTATCCCGTATCCCGTATCCCGTATCCCGTATCCCGTATCCCGTATCCCGTATCCCGTATCCTATCCCGTATCCCGTATCCCGTATCCCGTATCCCGTATCCCGTATCCCGTATCCCGTATCCCGTATCCCGTATCCCGTATCCCGTATCCCGTATCCCGTATTTCGTATCTCGCATCCCGTATCCCGTATCCCGTATCCCGTATCCCGTATCCCGTATACCGATCAGAATATGCGTCAATTTAGTATCCTACGACGGAGGTTCGTTTTTGATTAGCATTCTTTTCACTATGGCTCGCCGAACTACATTGCATACGCCAGTCCGTTAATTTCTCTACACGTCTGTGTTTGTCGCATGCCGATCGCACCCCTAGTTTCCGAGATATCGGCCTGGGATTGCATCATGTTACGCGATTTTTCGCTCTTGTCACACATTTCGCTCCGGGTTTCCAACGTGTTAAAGCAATGGAGAAAAAGTCGTTTTTGCAGCTCGTGCCACGTGCTCATTATGCACCCCATGGCGAGACCGTTTCTTAACACTGCACGTCGTTGAAATGTCACCTGGATCGTGTGAAAATGTCATCCATCTGCTCGCAATAGTTGAGGCTGCACAGCTGAGCAAGAACAAAACTGCAAAATGGCTACAGACATACACACGCACTTTGCTCAAATAGTAAGCCGGACAAGTGTGGCCCGCTTGCTCCGCAATGCGAAGGTAACCAAGTTCCCGTATCCCGTATCCCGTTGCCGTATCCTGTAGCCCGTTCCCCGTCCCCGTAGCCCGTAGCCCGTAGCCCGTAGCCCGTAGCCCGTAGCCCGTAGCCCGTAGCCCGTAGACCGTAGCCCGTAGCCCGTAGCCCGTAGCCCGTAGCCCGTAGCCCGTAGCCCGTAGCCCGTAGCCCGTAGCCCGTAGCCCGTAGCCCGTAGCCCGTAGCCCGTAGCCCGTGGCCCGTGGCACGTGGCCCGTGGCCCGTGGCCCGTAGCCCGTAGCCCGTAGTCCGTAGCCCGTAGCCCGTAGCCCGTAGCCCGTAGCCCGTAGCCCGTAGCCCGTAGCCCGTAGCCCGTAGCCCGCTCGTGAATCCCGTAGCCCGTAGCCCGTATCCCAGACAGACATACACACGCACTTTACTCAAATAGTAAGTCGGATTATAGTATTTACTATCGCCATCACGAAAATAAACGTTGTTGTTAAAAAAAAACTGTTATTGCGTTGGTGCTCCTGATAGGCCGATGGTGGTCCTGATATGCCGGTGGTGCCCCCGGTGCCCAAGGGGGGGGGGGGGGTCATGACCACCATGACCCCCTGGATCCGCCACTGGGTCATGCTAATCAGAAACGACTGGTGAAAGATGAAGTAATCAACACGAGTGGATACGTCAGTAACCATGCTGAAGTAACCACCACGAATGAATAAATGAATGAATGAATGAATACATGAATGAATGAATAAATAAATGAATGACTGAATGAATGAATGAATGACTGAATAAATGAATGAATGAATAAATGAATGAATGACTGAATGAATGAATAAATGAATAAATGAATAACTGAATGAATAACTAAAGGAATGCATGAATGAATGAATGAATGAATACATAAATGAATGAATGAATGAATGCCCAATGCGTGTGGAAAGCTCAGTTATATGGTTAAAATAAACACCCACGTAAAAATATCGCGATATTTGCCAATTAAATGTATTCATATTCGTTCCAACCCCTTTAGTGTCTTAACACAACAGGACGCTAACCAAAGGGCCATTTTGCACCACCAGTTGCCCTGACATCCTTCTTGCATCACCATCAGGGGGAGATACGTGCCGTGAATGCTACATGTTTACTGTTGGCTGATAGTTTTCCAGGCACACGGCTGATACTTTTCCAGGCACACGGCCACCTGGATCTGGCTCGCGGGGTTCTGTGTCGACTGGTACGGCTGAACATTGATTAGTGTGTCAGTTCAGTCGCACCGACGTCACCATGGCGACAGCGGGACATACTGGCGGTTCACGCTACCGTCAACCGTGCCTCCAACTTCCACAGGAAATGCCACTCCGGTCACCGGGCAGTGTTACTGCAGCAGCGGGAAGTAACCGGGGTGGCGGTCACCGGGCAGTGTTACTGCAGCAGTGGGAAGTAACCGGGGTGGAGGTCACCGGACAGTGTTGCTGGCAGGCCTGAGTTCGTTGAATGGTTTTCACCAGTATGAAATGTATTGATTTTTAATGTTAACTTCTCTCTCACCATCTTCTGCCCTTACAGTCTCATCGATCATGGATATGGCGACCGAAATCAGTTATCGAAGTCAAACAACTGATCATTTCGAACTTTATTACGATGTCCACAAAAAACATCCTCATGCCTCATATGAAAAAGCCACCGATAAAATTATCAGAAATGCTCAAATCATTCAGTGAATGTTATAAAACACTATTATCATTGAAATCGTTTAAGTGGCAGTCAAGTTCAGGCAGTTTAAAGCCTGTCTCCAAGATAACCTTTAAATAGAAATGTTAAATACTGCGTAAGAATCACGTCAAAGAAACACTTCATAGAAACATCATTCAGTTAAAACGAAGCATATTACACTCCGCTCCTGCTATCAATCCATAACATTATATTCCCTATTTGTAACAGGCTCCTGGCTACCCCTATTTGTAACAGGGGGCGGGCGGATTCCGCCCTCCCCCAGATATCTCGAGATCTACCCGTCTGACTTTCAAAAATGAAACGGTGTTTGGTTCCCCTCAACACGATATACATTTATAAATAATACAAATATATACATTTGGGATAGGGGGGCAACAGGGGGCAAAAACTACAAAGTTTAGTGGTATTTTTGATCCAACATAGCTTTCATGTTTATCGACCAATTTTAACACAACTAATAGGAATCGATAGATATTGAATTGGAAATTGATATATGACGGTGACGTTTGCAAATTCAAAAATCATAGGCGTGTGCAGGTCACTCAATATGGGGGTGAAGTAAATGTGTAATAAAACATTTTTTTTAATGTTTTTTTTTGATAAATGAAATGGTATGTGATTGAGACATTAGAAAAAACCGTTATAAATCATATTGTTTGCCATAGGCGGTACCAGGTTAGTGAAAAAGGGGGTAAAATTGGGAAAAAGTATTAACCGCAGACATGTTGCTACCCAGCACTATAAATATGTTACTGATCGTAGATAGTTCCTTTTTGCATGTTGTACTTCATCATAGGCGTATCCAGGATCCAAACTGGGGCGGCGCAAGACCTTTTGATAAGTATATTATCCGCTATTATGATACTAACTAGTCAGCAGTGACTATTTCACTTACAACTTCAATTAGCATTGTTTACTCCCCTTTTTACCCTACCTGGACTCGCCTGTTATCTTATAATCGTTCGTAGAGTAGCCTGTGGTGCGTGTTTCATCCGAAAACTGCAGTATGTTATGTCATTGTACGCCCATGCCTCTTAGTTTCCTTGCAATAATATGATCCCCTTTCTCCCATTCCTGAGCGCGCCTCTGCAAAAAATGACTTTATTCCCTTTTCTGGTCTCATATGTGCATATATTATTATAAGCCAAACGTATATTGCGCCGTTATCGCTGGCATATCGTCATCACCATGCCAGTCACCTCCCTTTTCATGTTCCTGAACACGCCCCTGAAACTCTATATGTAATAAATTATGCAAATAATGGAAGCAGAAGCTATCTTTTACATCTTGATAGCTATGCCCCTTACATTGCTCTATTGGCTTCCCGCCAAACATTGAATACTTCCTGGAAACCTCCCCTTTTCAAGCCCCGAAACCGCCTCTGCCATGTAATTTTTGTGATATTTCATTAACATCAATTAATTTGCACTTGTTGCAATCACCGTAAGCCGATGTAACTCCTTCATACTTGATGCAGTTAGGAAGAAACCGTGAAGATCGCATTTCCGTATTATCGCCAAATGTCGCCTCCGAACCCACCCAAAACTGTGCCCTGGAACCGCCTCTGTTCAGGTTAAGAACTCAAAATTTTGACTCTAAATGCGGAGTTCAATTCTATGGAAAGCCCCAAAATTTCATGGGCCTGCTCCCAGCCGTTCTGGAGATATCTGCGAAAAACATGAGGGGGCGGAATCCGCCCCCCTGTTACAAATAGGGTTAAATTCACCACCAGGATGCATCATGACTGGTTATATCATTTCGTTCCCACACGCTATTAAATGCTCATCACAACCATACCATGCAAAAGCGGATGAACTTTTGCGGGTGTCAAAACGTCAAGTTTGGCTGCTGACATAATTTATTTCATACCTCTGATGCCGCGTTGGTAGCCACAGCTGCTTAACCCCAACAACCCAAACATCATTAGAGATCACAAACATAGCACTCAACTTCTGTCAAGCAGAGCCAGCCTGGACCGGAACGATTCTGACAACTGACAAGCATACCCAGAGACTGACGCCAGGCAATCGGCGCCGGCCCCCTCCACGCTGTGGTGTCGTCCTGTCCAGGGACAAACAGTGAGGAGTGAACCGACGTTTTTAGCGGACGGCAAAAAGCCACCGCGTTCCAGTTATCAGTCTCGGCGTGCCAGACGCGTCGCTCTCGGCGCCAGTCTGACCGCAGATCGACGCGGCCGCGGACCGCAGAGAGCGCCATGGGCCGCGGCCCGCCCATCCCGCCCAGCAGGCCCCGTCTCCGCGGCCGGTCCGGCCTGCTGCCAGCCAGCGGCTCAGCCACAGCCGGGCAGAGCTGGGGACAGACCCGGCCATGACTCGCAAACCCGGCCAGTTATGTCACGTTGAGGCAGTCTTGACTGTCAGCGGCGGCGGTTACGGCGCAGCTGAGACGGTCGGTGGCGGCTGTTACGGCGCAGGTGAGACGGTCGGCGGCGGTGGTTACGGCGCAGCTGAGACAGTCGGTAGCGGCGGTTACGGCGCAGCTGAGACGGTCGGTGGCGGCGGTTACGGTGCAGATGAGACGGTCGGGGGCGGCGGTTACGGCGCAGCTGAGACGGTCGGGGGCGGCGGTTACGGCGCAGCTGAGACTGTCGGCGGCGGCGGTTACGGCGCAGCTGAGACGGTCGGGGGCGGCGGTTACGGCGCAGCTGAGACGGTCGGGGGCGGCGGTTACGGCGCAGCTGAGACGGTCGGCGGCGGTGGTTACGGCGCAGCTGAGACGGTCGGAGGCGGCGGTTACGGCGCAGCTGAGACGGTCGGCGGCGGCGGTTACGGCGCAGCTGAGACGGTCGGCGGCGGCGGTTACGGCGCAGCTGAGACGGTCGGCGGCGGCGGTTACGGCGCAGCTGAGACGGTCGGGGGCGGCGGTTACGGCGCAGCTGAGACGGTCGGCGGCGGCGGTTACGGCGCAGCTGAGACGGTCGGGGGCGCCGCGTGT
The DNA here is from genome assembly GCA_036785665.1 of Chirona hameri. NCBI lineage: Eukaryota > Metazoa > Arthropoda > Thecostraca > Balanomorpha > Balanidae > Chirona > Chirona hameri. Next base: position 9,278 of record JAXIVJ010020105.1, on the reverse strand, counting down.
TCGCGGCAGACGGTGGCCGGAGCCGCCGCTGGCCGTCACAGCCGCTGGTGACGCGCCACAGCCACCGGCCGGACCGGCGGTGGCGTTTCCGTTGAACCATTCAGAGAAGCAGCGGCTTCAGAGAAGCAGCGCGCCGCGTCTTAACCACACGTCGTCAGCGGCCGTGCGGCCCTCCTGAGACGTCACTGGCCCGCAGCCGGCCGCCAGCTCTGATGAGGTGTGACGTCATCGGTGGGTCATTAAATTAGTGACGATAGAGACTGGCCGGCCGCCCGCCGGGACGAAAGGGGATCGTCGGGAACGTGGATGTTTCAGATCGAACCGGTGCGTTAGATGTTATTGGATGACAAAAAAGGAGGCGAGTCAATTGGATATATCATGGAGTCAATCAATGGAGAGCAATCGGTGAATTATCTGCTTCTGAACGACAGATACTATGATAGTTGGCCGTTAGTGAGGACCGGCACGATATTATTGGCGAACTTATAAGGTCAAATATTCCCGTCACGTATTCTATATCAGCAATCAATGTGAAGCTCATTTGAACTGTATGAAAATACAACTTCTGATGCGCTCGCTCGTCCTTCCGTGGTATATGGGAACAAATCTGAATATGAGCGGCCCGGCCTGGCCCGACCCGACCCGACCCGACCCGTGGCGACGCTTTTGAGAAGCTCATATATCTGAAACCGCACGTCCGATTGACAAGCGGGATTCTTTGCTGAGCAGCCCCATCCAACCTGCTCTGTTTGAGACCGGTGCCGACACATGTGTGTGACTACCACTGCGCGCGGCGCGTGCCGCGTGAGGGGTGTTGAAAAGTGTGTTATTGCAAAAACTCCGCAACGACTGGGCAGATTGTGTGCAAATTTGGTGTGTGGTTAGGGACCCCTCAACCGCCACTTTCCCACAAGTCAGGGGTGGGGTGAATCTGCATGTGCGCACGTGCACACCCCGATGCTATATCTCAGGAACGGCTGAGCCGATTGTGTTCGAATTTGGTGCGTAGTTAGGGATCTTTCAGACGCCTCCTTTCCGCAAGTCGGGGGTGGGGTCCCTCTGCACGTGCGCGCGTGCACACCCATATTCTATATCTCAGGAACGGCTGAGCCGATCGTGTTAACATTTGGTGTGTGGTTGGGGACCTCTCAGCCGCCACTTTCCCACAAGTCAGGGTGGGGTGCCTCTGCACGTGCGCACGTGCGCACCCTTTTTGTATCTCAGAAACTACTTGCCCGATCGAGTTGAAATTCACCTTACATTTCCTTCGCGCTCGCTCGTTCATCGCCAACTACGGAGCCTTACTGGCAATAGCTTAAGACTAATGACCACTAATAGCAGTCGAACTTGTTTCTGCAAATTGATGTAGCAAAAAGCAAGCAAGAAAGTTTGTTTGTCCCAACCCATTAAACACTGTTTTTTACACAGGGGTGCAGCCAGACCTTCGGTAAGGGGGGGAGAAAGTCATCCCCAGAGGGCCCCTTGGTTAAAGGCCTCCCCCCAAAAAAAAACACACACATGCGAAATGGTATCTCCTCCGCGGAATTAGGCCTCTATATTTTGCAGGAGCCCTAAATGATCGAGAAAAAGAAACGTCGGACAGACCCATGGTGAACAGACCCCATGCGTAGATTGACTGATAAGTACGTAGTCTGATACAAAATAATTTGCAGCAACTGACTCCCTTTGGCACCATGTGAAGTATTAACGCGCGCTCCGACGTGGGGTGTGGAATGCTCCGCCCACCTGAAGTTTTCGTAAATATTGAGAAAACGGTGGTGTGCAGCGCCGCCAAACTTAGCATAGCTATTTGGGCATCAATTATCCACATTGTGTGTATTTTTTTTTATCTCGAGTCATCTCAGGTCAGGTCAAAAGTTCATGTTAAGTGACCCCACCTCCAGGCAAGTTTTTGAAAGGTTGTGGTCGTGCCACAGCCACAGTGATAGACCGAGCGGCTTCAAACTCACAGGACTTAATTAGGCCATAAGTACCTACAATTAGTTTATCTTGAATTTTAAATGTTGGTGACCTAAGGTCAGATCGATTTCGTGACTTCATCATTATAAGTAAATGGATCACAATAAAAACACGTATACATCCACAGCAAATGCTTAAATTTGACCAGTTTTCACCAAATACACCATTATTGTGCCATATGCAAAGACCCAAGTCACTTTTTTGTTCTGCAACATCTACGAGGTCAACTCAGGTGACCCCGAGGTCACGCGTGATTTTTCTTCAATAACTCTTTGCCAAATCAAGGTAGAGTAATGGAGTTCTCAACATTGTGTTTGGCTCGTCGAGACGCGCTGATTGATGTCAAATTTGAACTTCACCTGACCTTGACCTGAGCACAGGTCAGGTAAATTTGGAGATATTACCCAACTAGGTCATGGTCATACAATATACTTTCGATGCGTCTCGACGGAGAAACACAATGGTGAAAACTGTAGGCATCACTTTATCATGCGTATCTCAAAAGTTATTCCCTAAAAACAATTCCGCGATTTTTAGAATCTTTCAAGTTCGATGGCCTCCCCTGAGCTAACTATTGACCTGAGATGAAATCTGATGGAGCCTGAGTGAAAAAAAAACAATTTTCTTTCGGACGTTTTTTTCTCGCGCGTCGTTTTTTTCTTTTCGAGATATAGACTGTTTTTGGTAAGGATACCATATACGGCCGAAATTTTACCTTTGTTGACCTCTGGTAACCACAATAATGACCTGACCTAAAAAATGACCTTAGTACTTTCATAATACCTTGTTTCGAGCTATCTAAAGTTGTTTATGTCTGTCGCTATGCTGCATGTTTTTTTTATCTTAGAGGGCAGGTATCCGCCCCCCTCACCCTTTCGGTTCGAAGTTGGCGCGGACCCCGTCGCGTCGGTGCGCGAGTTAGCAATTTTAGTTGCACGCACAAGGCTCCTTGAAGGTCCTAGTAGCAACACAATGAAGAAGATGCAACAGGAAACTTCGGGCCCTCAACATTTTACGTTGCCTCGATTGCTCACGTTTGTGATAAATTACATTGCAAACAAATAAATTCGAGGTAGTTCACTGACGTATAGACTATGGAATGTGGAGGCGCTTTACGCGAAACGATCCGTCATAAGTTTGCAAAGACAACTACAAAAAACAGCAACGTATAACACTTCAGTCGAACATTTTGAGCGCTCATAGGCTTATCAAGTAGGTTGTCTTAGTTTAAGGTCACTGGCATATCCAGCAGGTGGCGAGGGGGGGGGGGGCAAAGAGGTCATGATCCAAACCGCCCGAAATGGGTCACAAATTGACACATTCCCTGATTTTAAAAGAATAATTAAGCAACTTAACCAAGCGAATGTTCACCATCAAAATTCAATACGAAACGAAATTCATTGGCTGACCTTGTACCGGCGCTGCCCGATCAGTGACCGGTCGGTTGCAAGTGGTGGGCGGATTCAAGGGCGGGACTACAGAGCGACCGGACGTTAGCCTATATCCAAGCTCGTATTGTGTTTAACATTACGAGTGAATAGAAAGCACCCCAAATTTGCATGTGACACTAACTAACTTTTATAATAAAAAATAGCGCAGGGTCCATTGCGAGAAATTTGTTCATACCAGATGTTGCATTCAAAAGTAATCGTCTAAAATTAGGGTCCCAAACACACTGGCGAATCCAGAAGGGAGGGGGGGGGGGGCACGGGGCCATGGCTCCCAAACCACCTGAAATTGTCGCAAATTTGACACATGTCCTGAGATAATATACAATCTAAGCAACTTTTACTAAGACAAATTTGTTTTAAATCAGTTATGGATGCACAAGCAAGTGAAATCCGATGAGTTTTCAGAATTTTGTGAGACTTTTTGAGATTTGCCCCAACCCCCCACACTGACCCAAACCACCCATTCTGGATCCACCCTTGATGCCCCCCCCCCCGAAAAAGCCTGTAAGGGGGGTCAAACATATCTTTTGCCCCACACACAAAAAAAAAACGCTAACAATTTATCGTAAAAATTGACTTTGCAGCCGTCAAAATCCAGCTATCCACAGTGAATAATTGTAAAATTTGGGAAAACACGGATCTTATCATCAAATAAGGGCTTAAAAAAGTTCAACTGGACGCGAAAATAGTGGCCAGCAAGCTGCCAGTCGGAATTGAAGCGTGAGCAAACGTTTTTTTTTACATGTAGGAAGACAATTCATATGGTATCAATTTGGAATCCAATCTACACTCTATTTCGGCGCAAATGGTTGTCAAAAATGACGCTTTGCTTTTGTGGAAATAACTTTTCGGGACGCGTGATAGCGGCAGGCACGTAGCCAGGATTTCGTCCAGGGGGTGCGACGCCTCGAAAGGGCCCCCTTCCCGAGCGCTGAAAGGTCAAAACAAAACGGATGAAAAGGCACGTTACAAGGATGGAAAATTCAGTATGACAGGTATGGCATGGGCCATACCAACTTTTAGGACCTGGAGTTAGCAAACTGCCATATCAATTTTGGAACCAGCGACACCAATTTGGAATCAGCTATACCAACTTGGAATATTTTTTTTAAGCTCAAGATCTGGAACCCTTAAACAAATTACGCCGCGGAGCGGCGCGAAAATTTGGAGTCTTCTGCCCTAGATGCATTCTGCCTGCTGCTAGTCATGTAGTGCAGATGCTGCTAGTCTTCTGCTGATGCATTCTCAGATGCATGCATTCTCATCAATGCGTCACATTGCTTATGGTGCGGACCTCTAAAAATGTTATTGTGCGTTTAAAAGAGCATTAAAAAATGCTAAAGTGAACTATTTTGCCCAATTATATAGGAAAGTAGCAACATAATACATAAATGCGCCGAGAAACGTTTTTTTTGATAAAAATCTAACCTGCTTATAATTTAATTTGTAGGTAAATTGCGCCGCGGAACGGCGCAAATGTTTTTACTTTTATTCCCTGGACAACTGCATTCTTACTGTTGAAAGGCCCAGGGTCCCTTCATATCGCCTAGGGGCCCCTCCGACCTGTACAACGCCCTTTTGACCTGTTCAGGGACTCATCTGGGATCCGCGAAAAGACATGATGTGGAGTGGGTGATAATGTGAGATATATTGAATACAAAGAGGGCTTACTCTACAATAAACAATAAAATCGGAACTTGCGGGTATATTATAATACCCTTCGTTAGCGATTAACCCTCGCCCTACGGGGGATCCTAAAACGACCCCCCTGAGGGTTTTCTTGCATAACGTTTTACACATACCAGTAAAACGTTATATATATATATAACGTTTTATATATATATATATATATATATATATATATATATATATATATATATATAACGTTTTATATATAATATATATTATATATATATAACGTTTTATATATATATATAACGATGGAAATTTTTACATCATGCTGAAATGTAAAAATTTCCTCGAAATTGGTCAACAAATGTGGGAAATAGTGATGCTTTGATGACGTCATGTCGGTGGAAAAACGATAAATGTTTGAAAAATCGTAGAAAACAGAGTTCTAAAGTAAACTGCAAACGCAATTTAGCAAAGATACTAAATGACATTTTCTTTAAAATGGCAATCTCGCACTTTCAAAATATTATTTTTTGATCCATAAAATGGACAAAAACTTATTTTATGGACAAATCACCACAAAATCAAAATTTTCGAAGATGTAAAAAAAACGAAATATATGTGAGAGAACTGAGTATGGACAATACTCAAACCAAATTTCAAAGCAATTTTTTTTGGACTGAGTGATGGCTCCCGAAGTGTAAGAAACTTATGACGTCATTTTTTTATAAAAAATAACTTCTTTGGAATTTTTGACCAGACCCGAATAAATAGTTACCTTTTCTGTATTTCTGAGAGAAAACTTGTCTAGGAACATGCCTTTTAAATTACATTTATCAATTTCTAATTTTGAGGTTTTCTGACAGAGCAAAATCGCTGTGCTGGACGTGGTCGATCGAAGTCATTCACTTGACCTGGAAGGTCACTCGTTGACCCGAAACCTAAAAATTGCATAGCGTTAGATTCCAAACATGACAGGCAACATGTTAGTTCTTACCGCGTTGCTCTATCTTGCTTGGTTTGGAAATTAACAGGGGGAGGGGTTTTTAGGACCCCCGTAGGGCGAAGGTGAAAAAGCTCCCGTAGGGCGATGGTTAAGAGGCATTCGGGAACATGTCATTGCTGATCTTAAATACGAGCAATGACCTGTTACCGAATGCCTCTTAACCCGCGACTAACTTGGGGGGACTATTTTTTGCCCCCTCCCCCTCCCGTTAGTTTGCAATAACTCCTAAACCAACACTAGTATCGTCACCAATCTTGCAGTACCTTCTCTCACACCAATTATACACATGTTGGTCAAAGGAAAAAGATGAGGTCATGATAGGTCAACCGGAAATGACGTCAGAGTGACGTCATCTTCTTCGGTTTGTGTTGCAAAATAGTGGTTTGCGGAAAACGCTGGCAAAGGTACAATATTTGAGATACATTCAATTGTCTTAAATCAAATTACTAACAATAGACCGGGCTATCAATCGGCTGTCTCGGATTTTTTACTTTTTTTATTCAAAATTTTGAGAAATCCATAAAAAAATCACAAACACAAATCTGAAGTATCCAAAAACCGGAGTATATGTGATCGAGACGTATACGGTGAATATGTGTGCCAAATTGTAAGTCGTTATCTTCAAAAATGACTGACGAATGACGTTTAAATGACAAAAATCGACCACCTCTAACAGCATTACTATGCATACAAAATACATTTCCGTTTTTGCTTTTTACTTCTAAAAATATGTTACAAACAATGTTTAAAGGTCCTTTTTCGCGTTCTAGATGAAAAACAAACCCATAAACATGTGTTACAACATCTAATGACGGTAATCTGCAGTTTGACCTCGAGACCTCAGATGACCTTGACCTGACCCAAGGTCATAAACAGCTTAGAATGGTACTTAGAAGTGTCAGACTCACAAATCATACCGATTTATCGACTCCTTATGCGTTTAATATCGCAATTTTGCGCGACAATTCCATCCATCGAGACCTTTTGACACGGTCAAACATTTTGTACTTGACCTGACCTGTGACGTCATCGGTGACCCCGAAATCAACAATATTATGTTTTCCACAATAAATTTCCCAGAGCTATCGAATGCCGTTTGAATTTTTACAATCAGTCTAGCAGTTCCGGAGATCCGAGGAGAGGGGGGGGGGGGGGGAGGGGCAAAAAATAGCCCCCCCAAAGTAAGTCGCATTATGAAATATACCCCAGTAACTCGCTGGTCAATCGCTGACGAAGGGTGTTACAATATACCCGAAAACACTTATTTTAGTATTTGTATTGTGGAGTAAGTCCTCTTTGTATTTAATCTTCATCTGGGATTTCTACGTGCTTTGGGCCCTTCTGGTCTGACCAGGGACTCCTCTGACCTTCCAAGAAGCCCCTCTTGTGTATCAAGGAGCCCATTCGGCCTGTTCAGAGGTCCTTCCGACCTGACCAGGGACTGAACTGGCTGCTTTGTCACCCTGCCGACATGCTCAGGGGCCCCTCCGACCTGCCCAGGTGCCCCTTCAGTCTGGCTAGGAACTCATCCGGCATGTACAAGGGCCCTTCCGACCGGCCCAGGGACCCTCTCTGTCTAGCCAGGGGCCCCTCTGACTTGCCCAGGAGCCCCTCCGATTTGTCCAGCGACTCTTATGGTCTGACTGCGCTGGATGGTTTGTCGCCCTGCCAACATGCTCAGTGGCCCTCCTACCTGCCCTGGGGCCCCTCCGTGCTAGCTAGGGGCCAATTCGGCATGTTCCTGGGCACTTCTTACCCGCCCAGGTGCCCTTTCGGTCTCATCAGGGACTCCTCCGATCTGCACAGGGTCATTTGGAACTTTCCAGGGCCCCTCTGGTCTGTTCAGGGGCCCTCCAGCCTTCTAAGGGGCCCTTCCGACCTGGCAAGGGACTGCACTGGCTGCTTTGTCGCCTTGGGACATGGTACGAGGGCCCTCCGACCTGCCCTGGGGCAGGTCGGAGGGCCCTCGTACCATGGAATGGCTTGACAAACTATTTTGCAAACGACTTTAATTATTTACAAGTAATGTTTTCATTTACGTGGCTTATTTTGGTTTTTACAATTTGGAAAATGTGTTCTGCAATCTATCGTTATTCTGAGGAGGTAACACAATTTGTACCGGCATGTTATTATAAGACAGTCTGCTTATTTAGCAAACAAAAACAGGTCATTGCCCAAAACTTCAATGTTTTTTTTTCACAAGCCGAAACCACTTTAACCTCGGAAATGTCCAGTGAATATTCTTGAAAAAATAATTTAGATTGATATGTTTTCTGAGGAGGTAACCATTTTGGCGGGGATTATTCAGCGCGAATAATTTAGCTGCCGCATGGATGCAGCCAACTTGGCGCTGTTGATACAAAATAAGCTCCGGCGTCTATCTTTGTCTTTGTCTTTGAGGCAGCTTACAAACCAAACAGAGTAAGTATATACTGTTATAAAGGCTCCCATAGGTTATACATGGGGCTGTTCCAGCGCCCTCACCCGCCCTCACCCGGAATAGGTTGAGGCGTGCCCGGTGGAGGTGCGGTGGAGCGGCGCGCGGGAACGAGCGGTAGAGACTCAGTGGAATTATCAGCTGTTGGCCATCATTTGTTTGGATGCGAATTCACGGTCACGGTCACGGTCTCCGCTGTAATGCGAGCTGCACACTGGGCCATTCGGCGAGCGATATCACTGCGACATTCTGCGGTTCCGCGGTGTTTAGCACAGCAAAAACCTCGTCCGGACCAGCTTTATTCCGCGATATCGCACGCCAAATGACGCAGTGTGCGGCCGCCATTTACATACATTATTTTATTCCTCGCAGTTTTGCGTTTTACCGTGCGTGTCAGAAATTTGTTGAGGTACTTTTATCCACCGTGCGTCCATCCATAGATCTCAGAATCTCAGAATCATAGATCCATAGATCTCATATCCATCCATAGATCTAAACAACAATGGAATCCATGCAAAGGCTGTCCACAATGCTCTTCGCGAATGGCGCCGAAAAATGTTTACAAAAGTTTGTCACTGGTGCGCCATAGCTGCCGTAATCCGACTTTGCCCGATCTCATCCGCTCGACGAGCGGTTGAGATTTTGCTCATCCGGTTGAGGTTGGTGGAGGCTCAACCGATTTTAGTTGAGGCGCGGGAACGGCCGGTGGAGAAAATAAGGCCTCCACCTAATCCGGATGAGGGCGCTGGAACAGCCCCATAAGTCTTTGGTG
>JAXIVJ010020104.1:0-15205 GCA_036785665.1 Chirona hameri | reverse complement strand
TACGGATGGTACCAACGCAATACAATAGTATTGTGAAAACGGCTATTATGTAATCATTATATTATAAACTAATTTTGTGACTTAAAGGTTTGAAGTTTTTTTCGTAGTTTTCCTGAGACGTTTAAAGTTGGACAAAATTAATTTGTCCAAGACTGACAATATACGTTGATTGTTTGTGTATCTCTAAATGATGGAGCCTTATGGCACGAGTTTGCTTAAAATATCAAAGTGATACAAATATGAGTTATTTGCGGCAAAAGTGACTTACTTTTCTATAGGGGCATCTGTAGAAGCGTTGGACATATTATGCATCGTATCATACATGCGAGGGAAGACAAAACTGCAATTCACAAATAAAGTATTGAAGTGACATTATTAAAGCAAAGCAAGCAGTACTGTGTCATGGCGGACTCATTGCCTCAGACACCTGTTAATAACGGTGGCAAACTCCAAGACTACCAAACAGGTTTGCATTGTATTGTTTTGCCTATGTTCTCACGACGGAACGTCAATGTGCACTGAGTTTTGGGGCATTTTCGTACCACGATAAATGCATTTCATCGCGTGACAGACCGTAACATGCAAGCTGTACGACACAGCATCAGTCATCGAGAATCATCAGTAAATCGACACATCAGTCATCGAAAATCATCATTAAATCGAGACATCAGTCATCGAGAATCATCATTAAATCGTCACATCAGTCATCGAAAATCATCAGTAAATCGACACATCAGTCATCGAAAATCATCAGTAAATCGACACATCAGTCATCGAGAATCATCATTAAATCGAGACATCAGTCATCGAAAATCATCATTAAATCGACACATCAGTCATCGAAAATCATCATTAAATCGTCACATCAGTCATCGAGAATCATCATTAAATCGACACATCAGTCATCGAAAATCATCATTAAATCGAGACATCAGTCATCGAGAATCACGTTATTGCCGGATTTCATGTTCATTATTGTTGCTGTTATCATATATTGTATTGCTATTCTATGTGTTATGCGTTATGTGTTATTGATGGATTTCATCTATGCACAATCTGCCGAAGCGACAGAGCGATGACATATCACATGTTGCTTATGTTTCATTCTGCTGGTAATAGTGATATTGTTGCTTGTACGCGATGCGACCATTTATGATTTGTAGCGTTGCAATTGTATTGACCGATCTCACCTCCCTGCACATTTTGTTTCAGCCGATTACGGAGGATTTCGAAGTCCATATAGCTTCTCCATGGACGGCAAAAAGCTCACCATCATACACTTCAACGATGTCTATAATATCGAGTCCGGAACTCAAGAACCGGTTAGTTCAAAAACCCTTATTTTAGACGAAATATCATATTTATGTAAACAAACTCAGATGCAAAAGATGGAACATTTATTCCTCAGGCATGTATATCCTACCGCCGATCTGAATGACCTGCTGACGTGGGTGACTTGTTGCTGACCTGTGCGACCGGTTACTGACCTGGTTGTCCTGGTACTGATCTATTTGACCTGTTTCTGATCTATTTGACCTGTTTCTGATCTCTGTGACCTGTTTCTGATCTCTGTGACCTGTTTATGATCTCTGTGACCTGTTTCTGATCTGTGTGACCTGTTGTTGATAGATAGGTAGATAGAAAGATGTACATATATTCTTTCTTGGCTCGACATAACAGCATAAACGTAAATACGGCTGTAACTCTGCGCCATTTGCTCGACGCTCGCTGACGCGATACGTCTCATGCATGCGTCTTGGTACCGTCTGAGTTTGTGGTACAGTCAGTTACACAATACATACACTGACATCAAGGACATATCCAAGGGGGCACCCTGGACACCGGCGGCTACCCCTTGATCTGAGGGGCCCATTTTATTTGTGTCTAAGGGGCCTAACCGGTCTTAGGGGCCCTTGGCTGGCCAGACGTACCCTCGGTCGATCTGCAGGACGATCGGTCGGCCCGTAGAGGACGGGGAGGGGTCCCTCAGTCGGCCTGAGGGGCTCTCAATCGGCCTGGGACCCTTTGTAGGCCTGAAGGGGCCCTCAGTCGGCCTGAAGGGGCCCTCAGTCGGCACGAGTTAGTCTGAGGGGACCCTCAGTGTGCCTTAGGGGCCCTTAGTCGGCCTTGTGGGGCCCCTAGTCGGTCTTATGGGGCCCTCAGTCGGCCTCAGGGGCCCTCAGTCGGCATCAGGGGTCCCTCAGTCGGACTCAGGAGACCCTCAATCGGCCTGGGGGGGGGGGGGGGACTTCGGCCTGATTGGCCCTGAGTCGGCCTGAGGGGCCTGAGTCGGCCTGAGTATGCCCTGAGTCGGTCTAAGGGTCCCTCAATCGGCCTGATGTAACCCTTAGTCGGCCTTAGGGGCCCTAGTCGGCCTGATGTAGTCTGAGGGGACGCTTAGTCGGCCTTATGGCGCCTCAGCCGGCCTGAGGGGCCCGCAGTCGGCCTGAGTGGCCCTCAGTCGGTCTGAGGGGCCCTCAGTCAGCCTGAGGGGCCCTCAGCCGGCCTGATGGGCCCTCAGTGGACATGAGGGGCCCCTCAGTCAGCCTGAGGGGCTCTCAGTCGGCCGGAGAGAGCCCTTAGTCGGCCTCAGGGGGCCCTCAGTCGGACTGAGGGGGGCCTTCGGCATGAGGGGCCCTGAGTTGACCTGAGGGGCCCTTAGTCTGCCCAAGGGGCCCTGAGTCAACCTGCGTGGGCATTTACTCTGGCCAAGGGGTCCGCAGTCGGCCTGAGGGGGCCGCAGTCGGCTTGAGGGGCCCAGTCAGCCTGAGGGGCACTCAGTCGGTATGAGGGGCCCTTAGTTGTCCTAGGATAGCCCTCGGATGGCCTGAGATGGCCCTCGGCCGGCTTGAGGGTGCCCTTGGTTTACATAAGGTTGCCCTCGGACCGCCTGAGCCCTGATGGGCTCTGTCGGTCTGAGGGGCCGTCACTTCTCAGTCGGCCTGAGGGGCCATTGGTCGTTCTAGGATGGCCTTCGGATGGGCTTCGGATGGTCTTCGGATGGCCTTCGGATGGCCTTCGGATGGCCTTCGGTTGGCCTTCGGATGGCCTTCGGATGGCCTTCGGATGGCCTTCGGATGGCCTTCGGATGGCCTTCGGATGGCCTTCGGATGGCCTTCGGCTGGCCTCCGGATGGGCTTCGGATGGCCTTCGGATGGCTTTCGGATGGCCTTCGGATGGCCTTCGGATGGCCTTCGGATGGGCTTCGGATGGCCTTCGGATGGCCTTCGGATGGCCTTCGGCTGGCCTCCGGATGGGCTTCGGATGGCCTCCGGATGGGCTTCGGATGGCCTTCGGATGGCTTTCGGATGGCCTTCGGATGGCCTTCGGATGGCCTTCGGATGGGCTTCGGATGGCCTTTGGATGGCTTTCGGATGGCCTTCGGATGGCCTTCGGATGGCCTCCGGATGGGCTTCGGATGGCCTCCGGATGGGCTTCGAATGGCCTTCGGATGGCTTTCGGATGGCCTTCGGATGGTCTTCGGATAGCCTTCGGATGGGCTTCGGATGGCCTTTGGATGGCCTTCGGATGGCCTTCGGATGGCCTTCGGCTGGCCTCCGGATGGGTTTCGGGTGGCCTTCGGATGGCCTTCGGATGGCCTTCGGATGGCCTTCGGATGGCCTTCGGATGGCCTTCGGATGGCCTTCGGATGGCCTTCGGATGGCCTTCGGATGGCCTTCGGATGGCCTTCGGATGGCCTTCGGATGGCCTCCGGATGGGCTTCGGATGGCCTCCGGATGGGCTTCGGATGGCCTTCGGATGGCCTTCGGATGGCCTTCGGATGGCCTTCGGATGGCCTTCGGATGGCCTTCGGATGGCCTTCGGATGGCCTTCGGATGGCCTTCGGATGGCCTTCGGATGGCCTTCGGATGGCCTTCGGATGGCCTAAGGAGGCGCTTGGTTGGTCTGAGATGGTGTTCAGCCGGCTTGAGAGGACCCTCAGTCGGCATTAGTGTGCCCTCGGTCTGCCTGAAGGGCCCACAGTCGGCCTGGGATGGACCTTGGCCGGCCGGAGATGAACCTTGGACAGTCCAAATGGCCCTCGGTCGTCTTGGGGGATCCCTCGGTCGGTTTGAGAGGTCCTTGACCGGCTGAGGGGCCCTCGGTCGGCCTGAGGGGCCTTCGATGGAGATGAGAAAGCCGTCAATCGGTATGAGAGGCCCTCGTTCGGTCAGAGTGCCCTTCGGTCGGCTGAAGGGGCTTTCAGTCGGGTCAAAGGGCTTTCGATCGGCCTGAGGATGCACTCAGCCGCCCCTAGGGGCTTGGATCGACCTGAGGGAGCCTTTGATGGGCCTGCATGGACCTCAGTCGGCCTGAGGGTGCTCTCGGTCGGTCCGAAAGGTCCTCACTCTGCCTAAGGGGCCCTGAACCGTCCTGAAAGGACGCTCGGTCAGCGTGAGGAACCCTCGTTCTAACTGTGGCGTCCTCGGTCGGCCTTAGATCGCCCTTGGCCGGTCTGTGAGGGATTCCTGCTAGGCCCTTAGAAACAATCTTCCGAGGCCTCTTTAGGACCATAGAGGTTCCTTTTAAGCCAGATAAGAACCGTTTCAGGATGTCCTTCCTTCAAATCACGACTTAAAAACATGTTGGATCTGAGATGAACTTCTTGTTTTCATTAATATTTACCCCCGCGCTCAACAACGCATTTCAATTATTTACCCACTCCAGTTCAACAACATTGTTTCGCTGGGGTGGTGGTAAAAGGGCCCTAAGTCTTGGAAAGGGGCCCTGACGCTCCGGGGGCCCATAAAACTGAACGTGGGTGCTACCTTGGCGAAATCCTGGATACGCCTATGACCGACATACATGCTAACACATACTTTCGCATGCATGCGCATTATGCCAACATACATACACATTCACACAGTTACAGTTACACACATACTCAGTGCGCAAACCTACACACACATGTTCACTCGTACCGGCAGCCGCCGCCCGGTCTCGGCACCCAAACACCGACCCGACCCTCACATTTTGTACGTATAAAATTGGTCATCCCGCAAGCCTATATGATGTCTTCACCATTCTCACCCAGATGACGTCCATTTGAATGTCTGGCAAATGCGTCATATTTGGCGTACTCATATCTGAGTCTTTGGGTTCCGAGTAAGAAACCCTGCAGACAGCGATGACCACCACAGCGCTATTTGTTGGAATGTCTCCATCTGGGCCTTTCATCATCAACTTTATTCTCTGGATTCTTGATAGACTGGAGAAGTTTATATTCAGTGCAGAAGACAGATTATCAAAGACAGCTGTTCTGGCCAAGTTGTAGAGGGGACATGCAATGAGAACATGTTGGGTGTCTTCTCGTGGTATGCTCAGCTGCAGCTTGGAGAGTTGACCTTACCCTGGGCAGTGGGCATGCATGTGCGCATGCAGGTGCGTTCATTTCAATCTGAGCGGGGTATGTAAGACATTTTCTGTCCTAAATCCTATTGAAAAGAATGGGTTAGCTGGTTTCGGTGTCCTAGCACGCAGGAGATGGTTTTTTGAACTGCAGAGAGTTAGTAGATAACTGACGTAAGTCTTAGCCAGATGACATTTGATTCCGAAGTTGTGTTGTTGTGTGCTAGGGATGAATGACCGGAAATAGCTGTGGGTATGTGCTGGTGGTAGTGTAATTACATCACTTTCCGTGCTGCGCAGCTCCTCACGGTGTCCTCGTTTCTGGTGTGGGATATTACAACCTTAATTAATGTAACCCGACACAGAGTTGTCAAACCTTAGTTTATGGTAAAGCCGGAGTTTGTTTGCCAGGCGTCGGTTGGCAAGTGTTGACCAGCCGAGCTCTTCCGGCAGTCTATCAGTCGATGTATGTACACACGGCGCGGCGTGCCTGTGGCGTGCCTAGCTGCTCGATAGTGTGCCTTTTCAAGGCGGGAGCGATCAAAAACTGTTAGGTCACCATCATACACAGAGGAGAAATAGTCAAGATGGGGTTGCACATACACTTTATAGATAGTAGCGTGTTCATAATAGCGTGTTCCTTGGAATTCGCGATGCAATGGAATAAAGTGGGCGCATGGGCCATGGCTCTATTTAATTGATTGGTGGACTTGCTGTTTCAGGTGGGAGGCGCTGCTCGGTTTGCCACGGCAGTCGATAATTTAAACACCTCAACCAATGATCGTCTTCAGTGGAGACATCTTCAATCCTAGCCTATGTAAGTATACATACTTTATATATATATATATATATATATATATATATATATATATACTATATATATATATATATATATATATATATATATATCTATATATATATATAGATATATATATGGGAGTATACATACTCTCATATATGAGAGTGAAGCTTCTGAAACTAAAGGTGTTTCCATGACTTGGATCGTATGAAACTGACATGGTAATCAAAGTTTGTTTTTATATTGCACTTAACTATAAATTATGTTCATTCGGATAGATTGCCTTCTGTATGAAGCCTGCGTTTTAATGAGATATGTCTCTGTCTGAGATTGACTTTGACCGCTAACTATCGGTTGCAGTAAGCACGTTTTGGCGCGGCGACCATATGATTCCTGTGCTGAACCGCCTGGAGGTACACGTGGCCGTTTACGGAAACCACGACTTTGGTGAGTCAAACTGATCCGCTGATCAGGTGTGCTCGCGTTTCGTCAAACGGCAGGGACTGTCACCGAGTGCTCCCGCGACTGTCACCGAGTGCTCCCACAGTAGGTCCCAGTAGTAGTACTCCCAGTAGGTCCCAGTAGTAGTACTCCCAGTAGGTCCCAGTAGTAGTACTCCCAGTAGGTCCCAGTAGTAGTACTCCCAGTAGGTCCCAGTATTAGTACTCCAGTAGGTCCCAGTAAGTAGTAACTAGCACTCCCAGTAGGTCCCAGTAGTAGTACTCCCAGTAGGTCCCAGTAAGTAGTAACTAGTACTCCCAGTAGGTCCCAGTAGTAGTACTCCCAGTAGGTCCCAGTAGTAGTACTCCCAGTAGGTCTCAGTAAGTAGTAACTAGCACTCTCAGTAGGTCCCAGTAGTAGTACTCCCAGTAGGTCCCAGTAAGTAGTAACTAGTACTCCCAGTAGGTCCCAGTAGTAGTACTCCCAGTAGGTCCCAGTAAGTAGTAACTAGTACTCCCAGTAGGTCCCAGTAGTACTCCCAGTGGGGAATTGAAAAAGCGAAAATGAAGTAAGTTGGGTATGCTAGGAGGTATCGAGGACGAATTCACGAGTCAGAGGACAATATCAGAAGCTTCAATTGTCATGTGTGAAAAATAAATATTTCCGTTAGCATATGCAATATGCATCATTCTAGGCCGGTATATTCTACGTTTTTCATATGATAATATATAATTAGCCCGCAACACATTTTGGCTAACAGGGATTATTGGGGTCGAGCAGACCACGGTATTTTGAAATAATACCCGAACGAAGTGAGAGTATTATTTCCCACAGTGTTAACAGTCGAACGAAGTGGGACTGTTAGGGAAAAAGGGGCATGGCTTTTATGGGGTACAAAATAAGAAGTAGTTTTTGACACCTGAGTCTTGTACATATTTTCATCAGAAATAAAACACAATCATATACCGTCCAAATAACGGTACAATGCACTAATGATGTATTGTGGCATTGTCCAGATAAAACTATTATCCACATCGTTTGTTAAAGAGAATAGTTCACTTTTAACATGGTGTTTTGGACTGAGATAGCAGCTTTGTAGAGCAGATCTAAAAATGGGTTGTGGTGAAAGAATTGCCTCCCTACGTTAAATAATTTCGACACAGGACTAGTGGGCCCGGTTTCATGTCTGCTGTTCCGGGCCACGATCGGGACATGAACGCTCGCCACCGGAGGCAGGTACACTCTCTGGCACGTAGTCTCTGATCACGACGCCTCGTTAATATCCGCTCAGCCGCCCGGGCGGCGCGGCGGCCCCTTGTCAGAGACTGTACTTGGCGTCAGGCGGAGCGGGGCGGAGCCAGAACGCCAGCTGCTATCGTACGATTTATCGTGAAATAGAAAGAGAAACTTACTTCTTTCTCCACATATATCCATCAGTTGTCCAAACCAAAGTCATATTCGTAGTTTTGAGCTCAAGATGCACCGTATGGTTGACTTTCAATACAACTTTCAAGCTGACCCATTCCCTTTAAAGGGAATGTTTCACCTTTGTATTAGTTTTAAGCTGAGATAGTTATTATCTTGGGCCGTTATTGAAATGCATAAATTACTCAGGTAATTTTTCCCAAAACATAACCGTTTTTAAGCAATATAATTTACCATCTGCAAAATGACTCCAGGCTGGTGCAGCCGCTGATTGGCTGACAGCCACTTTCTCAGCCAATCTCGCTTTGTCAGCCAATCACCGGCGGTCTATATAGCTAAATAATGACGTCAATCGCCCAAATCTAAAAGATTAATTTGTATAAAGTTAAGTGACTTTTCGAGTGAAAAAATATCACCATCGTTTTCAGCAGCACTTACTTCATATTGTCTACTACAACCAGCGTATATTTGACAACTTTCATTAAGGTGAAACATTCCCTTTAACATTACCGCCCAATTCAATTACACGAGCTGCCCAAATAATAAATTTAGCAGTCAGTTTTCATACAGTTACAAAATCCACTAAGCATCTGGTATGTCCGGAAGTGTTCACGAAGGTTAGAAAAATGTATAGTTGTTATATACTGGATTCGAACGGAGCCAGGATTTTGTTTAAAGGTATTGCTTTGTCCCTATGTTTCACCACTCAATTCACTGTAAATGCTAAATGGTAAGGTTTTATGAAGGATATAAAGCAAAATGGGAAACAAGTGTGTTCACCTCCAAGAAAACTTAGAACCTGAGATGGCTTTTAATTGGAAGCGTAAGAATATATAATTATCTGGGCGCACAGGATAGAACAATGCACCCGCAATTCATTAGAGCTCACTGTCCAAATAACAATATTATTAAAATGGCTGTATCAACTATCCGTTTCGCTACTGACCTGATAACACAATTAACGGTCAGTTGCGATGGCTAACACGGCGGATAATAATTACCAGTAAGGCGCCGTAGTTGGCGATGAACGAGCGAGCGCGAACGAAATGTATGGGCAATTTCAACTCGATCGGGCAAGTTGTTTCTGAGATACAAAAACAGGTGCGCACGTGCGCAAGTGCAGAAGCACCCACCTTTGACTTGTGGGAAAGTGGGGGCTGAGAGGTCCCTAACCACACACCAAATTTGAACACAATCGGCTCAGCCGTTGCAGAGATATCGAATAGGGGTGTGCACGTGCGCACGTGCAAAGCCACCCCACCCCTGACTTGTGGGAAACTGGCGGATGAGGAGGTCCCTAACCACACACCAAATTTGAACACAATCGGCTTAGCCGTTCCTGAGATATCAAATAGGGGTGGGCACGTGCGCACGTGCAGAGGCACCACACCCCTGACTTGTGGGAAACTGGCGGCTGAGAGGTCCCTGACCACACACCCAAATTTGTACACAATCGGCTCAGCCGTTGCAGAGTTTTTGCGAGAAAGCACTTTTCAACACACCTCACGCGCAGTGGCAGTCACCCACATGAGTGAGCACCGGCCTCAAACAGGGTAGGTTGGATGGGGCTGATAAGCAAAGAAGTCCGCTTGTCAATCGGACGTGTGGTTGCAGAGATATAAGCTTCTCAAAAGCGTCGCCACGGGTCCGGTCGGGTCGGGTCGGGTCGGGTCGGGTCGGGTCGGTCGGGCCGGGCCGGGCCGGGCCGGGCCGCTCATAATCAGATTGTTCCCATACACCACGGAAGGACGAGCGAGCGCTTCGCGCTCGTCGGGGATGACGAGCGAGCGCGAAGCGCTCGCTCGTCATCCCCTTTTTTGACTGACCGATAAATACTCGAAATTTGCGTTTTGCCAGACCATGCGTGAATGGCGACACATCCTCTGATATTGGACTTTGTTGTGTCAAAATATAAAAATTAATGCTCACCCGTTCAACGTGGGAAGGCTGATAAAATGGATGATAATGACTTACATTAGCTACACTGCAATGTGACAATGTCTCTGTATCTGTCTCTGACAATGTCTCTGTCTCTGTCTCTGACAATGTCTCTGTCTCTGACATGCCTGTAGCTCTCGGTGTTAATTTCCTAGTTGCTTTTTTTATTTACGCAATATTGATGTATAATAAGAATAGCAAACAAGGGCGTAGGCAAGGGGGAGGAGGGGACCATGCCCCCCCCCCCCCTCCCTGGAGGCCAGGCGGGCTCCTCCGGCGACCGAGCGAGGGGCCCCTGGGACCGAAGGCCCCAGTGTTTTGGATAGTGTCAGGCGCCCGCAAAACGCCTTACGTCGCATACAAGAACGCCCACGAACCTAAACAAATCGTAACACGAATAAATAACAGCACTTGCGTGTTTGTTAAAGGCAGGTACATATAAATACGTACAAAAGGGCCCCAGCCAGTGTGGAGAGGGCACTCTACCAGCTTTTAAAGGGCCATCTGCAGATGGCCCCCTGCCGGCATTTAAAGGACCCCTGGCGGTTGTAGAGGGCCCTATGCCGGCCTTTATAGGACCCTGCCGATCTGTAGAGGGTCCCTGCCGATCTGGAGAGGGCCCTCTGCCGGCCTTTAGAGGGCCCTGCCGATCTGTAGATCGACCTGCCAATCTGTAGAGGGCCTCTGCCGGCATTTAGAGGGCCCTGCCGACCTATAGAGGGCCCCTTTCAGGCTTTATGTGCCCTGTCGATCTACGGTGTCCCAGCCAATCTGTAGAGGGTCCTCTGCTAGCCTTTAGAGGGCCCTACCGATCTGTAGAGGGCCCTCTTCCGGCCTTTAGATGACCCTGCCAGCATGCAGAGGGCCCTCTTCCAGTCTGTACAGGCCCCGTCCATCTGCAGAGTGTCCCAGCCAATCTATAGAGGGCCCTCTGCCGACCTTTAGATGGCCCTGCCGGACTTTAGAGGGCCCTGACGTCCTTTAGAGGGCCCTGTCGGCCTTTAGAGGGCCCTGCCGATCTGTAGATCGCCCTGCCAATTTGCAGGGGGCCTCTGCCGGCATTTAGAGGGCCCTGCTGACCTGTAGAGTGCCCTCTTACAGCATTCGTGGGCCTTGTTGATCTGCAGTGTCCCAATAAATATGTAGAGGTCCCTCTGCTGGCTTTTAAAGGGCTCTGTCGATCTGTAGAGGACAGGGCCCTCTAAAGGCCTGGATTGCCGGCCTTTAGAGGGCCCTTCCAGCATGTAGAGGGCCCTGCCGACCTGAAGAAGGCTCTCTTCCAGCCTTTAGGGGGGCCTGTCGATCTGCAGAGTACCCCCAGCCAATCTATAGAGGGCTCTCTGCCGACTTTTAGATGGCCCTGCCGGCCTTTAGAGGGCTCTTCTGGCCTTTAGAAGGCCCTGCCAGCCTTTAGAGGGCCACGTCAGCTTTTAGAGGGCCCTGTCCGCCTTTAAAAGGCCCTCTCGATCTGTAGATGCCATGCCAATATGTAGAGGGACTCTGCCGGCATTTAGAGTGCCCTGCCGACCTGTAGAGGGCCCTTTTTCAGCCTTTAGGGGCCCTGCATATCTGCAAAGTATCCCAGCCAATCTGAAGAGGGCCCTCTGCTGGCCTTTAGAGGGCCCTGCTGATCTGTAGAGGGCCCTCTGTCGGCCTTTAGAGGGCCCAGTCGATCTTCAGATGGCATCTACCGGCCTTTAGAGGCCTCCGCCGATCTGTAGAGGGCCTCTGCTGTCCTGCAGAGGGTCTTGTGGTGGTAGAGGTGGTCTGCCGGTCGAGCGCCGGTGAGGCTCTCGAAGGAAGACCAGTCAAAGTTCTAATTGTTTTTCAGTGTATGCTAGTAACGTCCATAGGTGGGCACCGGCCCGTTTCTCCGTTACTTCGTTACTAACGAAGTTACTTTTTTAGTAACGAAGTAACGGACTCGTTACATTTTGTCTACAGTAACGGACCGAGTAACAGAAGTTAATTTTGTGGTTCGTTACTTCGTTACTTTTTAGTCCGTTACTCTGTTACTCCGCTACTCAGTTACTTTTTTTTCCTATACTTGTTTCTCTTCACGCCCGGGTTTATTCGCACCAGCACAATCAATGCCGTACACGTAAAACAAAATAGATTGTCAAATGGCGTAAAGGGCTGCCAAATATCGTACCTGTTAGGCTGTTGCTCCGTTGCGGCGCAATGCGCAATGACTGCGATAAAGGAGTCTCTCGAACCCGATGCCACGAAACGTTGACAATGTTCGTCAGCTGATATGGGCCGGCGGCAAGCTGGCGGCACTAGTTTATGATAAAGGCGAGCTTCGAATAACGAGTGCGAGCCTCTGATAATTACACGCACTGAAGGGGGGGGGGGTGCGACCCCCCCCCCCCATCCCCCTAAGATCTCGCCGTTCATAAGAGCTACAATAACGAAATTTGTAGGTCAGGGAATTTCTGTAGGGAACTCTGTTTTGCGAAATTTGCATGACCCTAGGTCAGTATCTTCGAGGTCAAATGGGGTCAAATACGCAAACAAAATAAACAATTTTAGCACTTTGCTCCAGAAATCCCCAAATATCTCGAGAACTATGATAGATAAGAACAAACCAAAAAAGCAATCGAAAGCTCTTGAAATATGCAATCGCCATTGTGCCTTCAGATTTAAGCTCAGGTCATTAGTTTCAGCTGCAGTGGTGATCAAAGGTCAAAAAGGCATGACAAAACAGTGTTTCGCAAATAACTGCTTACCTAATAAAGATAAGGCAATAATTGTGTGCGCCATTGTGTTGGTCTCGCCAAGGGACTTCGAAATATATTGATGTTGACCAGTTTAGCTCAACTTAGACATTTGACCTCAGGTCAAGGTCAAGTGGTGACCCAAGATGGTCATGTTGCATATTGGGAGACGTGTCTCGACGAGACAAACGCATGGGTACCGGTTTAACTTCTGATCTTCATTCTGTCGGAATTGATATCACTTCGTTTTACAAAAGTAACGGAGTAACGGAATAACTGTAACTTCCGTTACATTTTTTGACGATGTAATGGAGTAAACAGTAACGAGTTACTTTTTTGGAGTAACGGAGTAACGAGTGACGAAGTTACATTTTGAAGCAACGGTGCCCACCTATAGTAACGTCTGAGAGAAATACAACGCTTTGCCAATGTACGAGTATTAACCCAGCATTGGCTGGGGTCTCAGCCGAACGCCATTGGCTGGGGGGATTTTTCGCCCCCCCCCCTGGTTATCTTCCGAACTAATAACCGCAGCGTCGACCTGCAGAGGTGGCCAAAGATCTCGTCTGGACACATCCGGACAAACCTGCTGGCCCGTACTTTCTTGAGCGACCCCCCAGTGGAAATATTCGCATTCCGAATGTTTGCATTCCGAACCGAATGTAAACATGTTTCTCATCCTTCTACGATGTTGAATTAGAAACGCTTTGACGAGACAAACACGATGCGTAACAAATATTGAGCCTTATCTTCATTAGGTAAAAAGTTATTTGCGAAAAACTGTTTTGCCAAAACAGTTGTTTTACATTTGATGACCTCTGGAGCCTAAAACATTGACATGAGCTCAAATTTGAGGATTCAAGTGGGGGATTGCATATTTCAAGAGCTTTCGATTGTTTTCCGTTTGTTCCTAGCTATCATAGTTTCCGAGATATGTGGGGGTTTCTGAAGCGAAGTCCTAAAATATGAGGAATACAAACGTAAAATATTGATTAACACTGTAAACAATGGACGACAACTAGTAAGCTTCGGTGGTGTCAGGGCAATAGAACACTGGGTACTCCAAAGTTTTTTTTTAGTATATACTAAAAATATACTATAAAAACTAGAAAACACCAACAAATGAAGGTCACTACCAGATTTGGAATAATATACCAAATATGGATGCACGACATTCGCGGCAAGTATGGCGTTCGTGTTTCAATCAAGAATAATACAGATTTGTACAGCCTGTGCATTCACTCCCGTGCAGTGGCATTCTTTGTCACCGACGGCAGGGTATTTATTGGTCCGCGTCTCGCTTTATGTTCCAGTTTCTGGTTAGTTAGTGGAATGTGTTTATAATTGAATTATTTAATTTTTGTCAGTTCTGTGAGCAGTCATTGTCGTGTTAACAGTCTTGGAATTTGTGTCATTTTCTGGACTTTATGGGTTCAAAGAATTTTGCTCTCTTCATATTTCATATCAGGCAGCTCAATTTTTTTTTCTCAGCAAGTTTGGTAAGACTTCACTCGGCCTTCGGCCTCTCTCGTAATGTACATCCTTGACACCTAACTGGCTGAATTTGGCGACACTGTGTTGAGATAATTGTGCATGTACTCATTGGTTATTTGCATAACTTTGTACATACAAGTTATTGGTTCATGTCGTATTCTTCTGCATCCGGCTGTTGCGCTGAAGCGGCGGAGCCTGGACAGCTCGGCGGCAACTGCTGTGTGTTGAATAGTGCAAGTCCGATCGGGTCTGCTGCCTTGTACTGTGACTGGCGCATGTGAGGCCTTCTGCATTTATATTGTTGCTAAGCGTGGCATTGGTCCAGTCCCTGGGGTGCTTGACAAGGGATTAACGTGGTATGTATCTTAGGATGAGCAGTAGTCGGCTCAGCAGTAGCAGAAGAGGGCTCCTGTAGTCGGCTATCTGGGGCTTCCCCGGCACAAGCGTTGATGTCATGCAGTTTGTTTTCACATTCTGTTGTGTATTTTCCTTGGTGTGAAACATGTGTTATATAAAATATATGTGATTGATCTCATTATAAAGGCATTGCACGTGATTTTAAACATTGTCAGATCCAGAACGGTGGTTTCGGTCCTGGGGGATATAAAATATATGTGATTGATCTTATTATAAAGGCATTTGCACGTGATTTTAAGCATTGGCGGATCCAGAACGGTGGTTAATTTTGCTCCGATTTCAGGTGTTTTTTTTTGTGGGGGGGGGGGCATGGCCGCAATGCCCCCTTCCCCTGGATCCGCTAGTTATTTTAAATATCACATTTGTATGTGCTCTGCTGTAGTATTTATCCTGATCTAGTCATAAGCATGCTTTAATTTCATCCATATATGTATATATTGACAATATATATATATATATATATATATATATATATATATATATATATATATATATATATATATATATATATATATATATATGTATATATATATATATATATATATGTATATATATATATATATATATATATATATATATATATATATATATATATATATATATACATATATATATATATATATAT
>JAXIVJ010020103.1:0-15213 GCA_036785665.1 Chirona hameri | reverse complement strand
ATCAAGCAGTTGACCTTTCGTGAGGAGCGGGGCCAATCTGCCGGGCCCGACCCGGCCGGTCGCACCGCGTCACGGCCCCACCCAATTGCCTTCCAAGCAGTCGGCAATAACTGGCATTCGCAACACTTCGCACGCCAGCCAAAGACATCCGCAAATAAGGCGGCTCGCCAATGACGGTTGCCTCCATTGCTGCCTCTGTGCCTTTGTCTAACGCGCGGCGACACCCCGGGAGAGCCGAGAGGCTTATTGGACGGCTAGTGGTATCTACGACACCCAATCTACTTCGCTCGGCAACAAATCACCTCCAGTGTTATTTGATTACCGTGCCTCGCGCCTGTGCCCGCGTCACTATACGTTGCGCAACAATCGCCAGTGACCGATCCGACTCCGGCCATTGGCCGGCCCGCTGTGATGCAGCGCTGCCGGGCCGCCGCGCCATATCGCTGCGATGCGTCAACATCTCAGTGTGACTGCCCGAGCGGAAATATGCACATCGGCTGAGGCTGTTTGTTTTCAATCCGCCGGAAATATCAGATAAAAAGTCGGCCCCGATGTTTTCCGCGCAGCTCTAGATGCATATCGGACTAATACCGCGCGCCGGATGAATGCGGATCTCCCCAAATGCGACAATTTGTCATACTGGCTCTCGTAAAGACATATCCCGAATTCTAGATCGCTGCATTGCCCATGTAGATTGAGAAGCCACTAGCTGAGTTTCGTCCATAAGAAGTGTTAAAACGCCCATTCTATAGTATAATAATTCGTTTGTTTAATTTTCAAACAAATTATATTGTGTTTCAAATAGTTTATCGCACAATTATCGAACAACTTTAGGGTGAGTATATGTATTCTTAGGGGTACAATCACGGACATCCTTGGCTCCGCGCTGACGCACTTGGTACACAGTAGCGGGAGTTATTATTCCGATTACACTGGCGGATCCAGCCTCCCAATATGGGGTGGGGGGGGGGTAATTTCACGGGGGGCCTTCCGGGCCCCAGGGGCCTCCATATGACCTAAAAGGCATCCCCCATTTCCCTTTGCGGACTTGGGTTATTTTTTTTCTTCTCGCTATACTATTCTTACGTGAAAGAACGTGTCAATTAAGTGCAAAAATGAAATTAATAGTTATTTGCCTCCAAATATCTCATTATTTTATAATCATTTTTCATGTTATTTTATATACAAATTAGTTATTCGCTTATACCATTTGACTGAATAAAGCTAGAAGGACACGGTAAACGTCATTTTGTTGTTATCATCAAGACGTGTTGAGTGCTGTGCAGCATGACCTCTTTCTGACATTTGATGACCTTGACCTAAGGTCAAGGTCACAGCGCCAGGTCACCTTTCCAAATTTGACCTACACGGCGATGTTATATAGCTTTGAACTTGTCTTGAAGATAGGAATTCATTGGTATTAAAATAATTGCGCGATCGTTGATGATTATAAAGCAAACTGATACATTTTCGGGCTTTCTTTACACCGAGAAGGAAGTTATGAATTTACTATTCAACATTCAAATCAGAATTAATTTAAAAGTTGCCATTGACAATCAGGCGTTATTTAAGCACAATCGAATTCCTCGCAACAAGACAAGTTTTAAAATATATAACACCGCCACATAGGCCACAATTGGAAACCTAATCTTGAACCTTGACATTGACCTTAGGTGAAGGTCACCAAATGTTAGAAAGAGGTCATATGCGTATCATTCAACGTGTCTTGACGAAAATAACAAAAATGGTGTCCATTTTACCTTTTTATCTGTATTCAGTCAAAAGTTATTGGGAATAACATCTGTCACAAAAATAACATAAAATAACCAAATTTAGCATATTTGAAGACAAATAACCATCAATTTTATTTTCCGGTTTGAAGGACACTTCTTTACACTTAACAAGAATAAATTCAAAATAGGAAATACATTTAAATTGGGTATCCCAAAAAAAAAAAAAAAATACTAACTTTGAAATTTAAGGTCAAGTTCATCAAATGTCAGATAGAGGTCATGCTGCAGAGCATTAAACTCGTCTGGATGAGAACAGCACAATGACGTTTACGGTACCATTCTAGTTTTATTCAGTCAAAAGTTATTAGCGAATATCATATTTTGTAATATAAAATAGCATGTAAAATGACAAAATTTGAGATATTTGGAGGTAAATATCCTTCAATTTTATTTGTGCACTTAATTGACACGTCCCTACCCGTAAGAAAAGCATAGTGAAAAATTACAAACACGTTTGAGAAAAGGTATCCAAAAAAGTTGTACAACTTCGAGAACGTACTAAATTTTGAAATTTTCGAAAATGAAGAAAAAAAATCAACGTCACCATGTTATAAAATAGCTCATTGCCATTCTTATGGTATATAATAAGTCTATATTGCTTCATAAATTCTCCGCCATATGGGCTGACAAAGATTGCCCTGCACCGTGACCTTATAAAAATGTCCGATGGAATATCTTCTGAATCATTGCTTGAATTGCAATACAACATTTACAGCTGATTTTAGCGCCCCAGGTCACCCCATATACCAATTTTAGTCATAATCGGTGACATGACGGTGTCATTTTGGACTTTGTTTTTATCGATTTGTCGTGGAATGCCCCAGCTACAAAAAGAAGAACATTGGGATTTTTTAACTGAACCTAATTACCCTACTTAATACTAATAGACGTATTCTACAAAACATAGGTACCTATGTAAGGAAATTCACTCACGCGCTCCTCTGCCACCCAGCAAGGCCCTATATACTAGGTAGACCCGTCCGGGGTAGGCAGCGAATGGGGGTGACGTCAGAGGCACGTGACGTCACACGCTCCCTATTCAAATAGTGTTAAATTGGCCTACTTTCACGTCCTACCATTTGAATACCTTAAGTGCCAGCGGGATGAATTAAGCACTAAATGATAGATTAAAATGTCCTCTACAGCTCGCTTTTCGGTTATTTTATCCTAAATTGTAAGGGTGAGCCGCTAGGCGATGTCAAACCGAGGTATGCAAAAAGTGGGCGGTCCATGCCCATATATGGTCAAGGCCCGCCCCTGTACCCAAACATGGCGGCCGCGCCGGTCTCGAACGCTCCCGATTCGGCCACCCCATTGGTGTAAACTGTAAGTGTGACGTCATTGAACCGTGACGTCATTGGACAGGGTGGACACGGGTGGGCATGACACCCCCTGGCCACCCAGCAGGCAGCAGGAGACTTATGGCGAAGTCGCTGCGTGTAAAATTATAACTTACATTGGTTATGAATCACTCCAAAATAGCGTCAGCCGCGCCACTTTCCTTATCCCTACTGCTACCAAAATGCTACCAAATAGAGGAAACACGAATGAGGCAAAAACAAAATATTTCTTTCGCAAGAAGTTATTTTTTTTCGCAGGCAGTACCAACACTAGTTGGCTAACCCGTCCGCTCCGCTGGACGAATAGATGGCATCTCCGGGATGGAGGTATCCGCAACAATTCAGCACGTTCATTAACTGGACTGGAACTGTAACTGCATAGGACATGATTATTAATTACCTATTACCCGTCAAGGGATCACCGCCCCACCAACTCCGGTGCGTCGGTGACTTATCCCATCTTCCACATATGTCCTATGCATAGCTAGCTGGCATCTCCGGGATGGAGGTATCCGCACCAATTCAGCACGTGAATTAACTGGGACTCTTAAAGGGAAATAATGACCTTTTGATTTTGTTAGCAACAATTTCTTAGGCTACTGTTATGGTTTTAAAATTATTTTATTTAAATTTAAGAATTAAATAAAATTATTCCCAAATTCAAAGTTGTAAGTTTGGACAAAAATACAAAACAAGTACCTTGTGTACTTCATGAAGGTCATTGACAAATTCGTCCTTCCCTACCATTGTTTACATCGAGTGCGCGGCATTTTTGGAGGCTCTGTGACGTTTCCGATCAAACTGAGCGCGGCTCGGACACACGCTAGTAGCGCTAGTAGCGCTTTCGTTCTCCATGGCAACCAGGCGTTAGCCAATCAAAAGCCAGAAAGGGAATACGTTCTGGCTTTTCATTGGCTCACGCCTGGTTGCCATGGAGATCGAAAGCGCTTCTCGCTACAACTCGCCACAATGGTTAAGTGCGCCGAGAAGCATGACAATGACTTTGTAAACAAATCGCCGACGCTAAATAGGTCGCCGTCGATGTGCATCGATGAGCTTCCGATTTAATTGCCAGGTTTGTGTTATTGTTTGTTAGTTTTTTTTTGGGGAAGAATTATTATTTTGCATGATAATATAAAGCATAGTGTTATATACAGCCAAGACAAATTATACAATACTCCTAATGTTGAAAACAAACGAATCGATTTGCAAAAATTGAGGGTCGCAACCACTAACTATGCCGCCGTTGATGTGCATCGATGAGCTTCCGATTTTATTGCCACGTTTTCCAATCGCTGTTAGTTTTAGAAGATCGCCGGGCATATAATCACAACGAGTAGAATGCACAATATATTTTCCCACTCCATTGCGTAAAAAAAACAATACGGGAAAAGCCCGCAGTTTAATGAGGACCAAAAGTTCTTGCAAGTACCGGTCGTTAAAAGTGTGGAACGCTTATCAACTTTAAATTGAAATATCTTTCGGTAGGAAAGTTTTCATGCAAAATGTGATGAATTTACAATATTTTGGTCTCGTCTGGCGATTTCAAGTGCTAACTCCATTTTTGTGGAAAAAGGTCATTATTTCCCTTTAAACTGAATAAACTGAGCGGTGCCGGATAGACAGACAGATAGACATACAGATAGACAGACAGATAGACAGACAGATAGACAGACAGATAGACAGACAGATAGACAGACAGATAGACAGACAGATAGACAGACAGATAGACAGACAGATAGACAGACAGATAGACAGACAGATAGACAGACAGATAGACAGACAGATAGACAGACAGATAGACAGATAGACATACATATAAACAGACAAATAGACAGACATATACACAGACATATAGACAGACAGATAGACAGACAGATAGACAGACAGATAGACAGACAGATAGACAGACAGATAGACAGACAGATAGACAGACAGATAGACAGACAGATAGACAGACAGATAGACAGACAGATAGACAGACAGATAGACAGACAGATAGACAGACAGATAGACAGACAGACAGACAGATAGACAGACATATAGACAGACAGATAGACAGACAGATAGACAGACAGATAGACAGACATATAGACAGACAGATAGACAGACAGATAGACAGACAGATAGACAGACAGATAGACAGACAGATAGACAGACAGATAGACAGACAGATAGACAGACAGATAGACAGACAGATAGACAGACAGATAGACAGACAGATAGACAGACAGATAGACAGACAGATAGACAGACAGATAGACAGACAGATAGACAGACAGATAGACAGACAGATAGACAGACAGATAGACAGACAGATAGACAGACAGATAGACAGACAGATAGACAGACAGATAGACAGACAGATAGACAGACAGATAGACAGACATATAGACAGGCAGATATACAGACAGATAGACAGACAGATAGACATACAGATAGACAGACAGATAGACAGACAGATAGACAGACAGATAGACAGACATATAGACAGACATATAGACAGACAGATAGACAGACAGATAGACAGACAGATAGACAGACAGATAGACAGACAGATAGACAGACAGATAGACAGACAGATAGACAGACAGATAGACAGACAGATAGACAGACAGATAGACAGACAGATAGACAGACAGATAGACAGACAGATAGACAGACAGATAGACAGACAGATAGACAGACAGATAGACAGACAGATAGACAGACAGATAGACAGACAGATAGACAGACAGATAGACAGACAGATAGACAGACAGATAGACAGACAGATAGACAGACAGATAGACAGACAGATAGACAGACAGATAGACAGACAGATA
The DNA here is from genome assembly GCA_036785665.1 of Chirona hameri. NCBI lineage: Eukaryota > Metazoa > Arthropoda > Thecostraca > Balanomorpha > Balanidae > Chirona > Chirona hameri. Next base: position 9,255 of record JAXIVJ010020103.1, on the reverse strand, counting down.
GACAGACAGATAGACAGACAGATAGACAGACAGATAGACAGACATATAGACAGACAGATATACAGACAGATAGACAGACAGATAGACATACAGATAGACAGACAGATAGACAGACAGATAGACAGACAGATATACATACAGATAGACAGACAGATAGACAGACAGATAGACATACAGATAGACAGACAGATAGACAGACAGATAGACAGACAGATAGACAGACAGATAGACAGACAGATATACATACAGATAGACAGACAGATAGACAGACAGATAGAGAGACAGATAGACAGACAGATAGACATACAGATAGACATGCATATAGACAGACAGATAGACAGACAGATAGACATACAGATAGACAGACAGATAGACAGACAGATAGACAGACAGATAGACAGACAGATAGACAGACAGATAGACATACAGATAGACAGACAGATAGACAGACATATAGACAGACAGATAGACAGACAGATAGGCAGACATATAGACAGACATATAGACAGACAAATAGACAGACAGACAGATAGACAGACAGATAGACAGACAGATAGACAGACATATAGACAGACAGATGGACAGACAGATAGACAGACAGATAGACAGACAGATAGACAGACAGATAGACAGACAGACAGATAGACAGACAGATAGACAGACAGATAGACAGACAGATAGACAGATAGGGTTGTTTTGATTGTATTTATGTATTGCCATTATGAGTTACAGGTTGTTTTTGTTTTTTATTTGCTCCAATTTATTATCATTATCATTACGAGTGTAGGAGAGGCGCCTTGTCATAAGCCGACCGAGCTTTTGCGCCAATCCTGAAAATTGTATGTTATCGCCCTTTTATAATGCTGAATAAAATGTATTCAACAACAAAAAAACAACAAAAAAACAGACATATAGACAGACAGATAGACAGACAGATAGACAGACAGATAGACAGACAGATAGACAGACAGATAGACAGACATATAGACAGACAGATAGACAGACAGATAGACAGACAGATAGACAGACCGATAGACAGACAGATAGACAGACAGATAGACAGATATACAGACAGATAGACAGACAGATAGACAGACAGATAGACAGACAGATAGACAGACAGATAGACAGACAGATAGACAGACAGATAGACAGACAGATAGACAGACAGATAGACAGACAGATAGACAGACAGATAGACAGTCAGATAGACAGACAGATAGACAGACAGATAGACAGACATATAGACACGCAGATAGACAGACAGATAGACAGACATATAGACAGACAGATAGACATACAGATAGACAGACAGATAGACAGACAGATATACAGACAGATAGACAGACAGATAGACAGACAGATAGACATACAGATAGACAGACAGATAGACAGACAGATAGACAGACAGATATACAGACAGATAGACAGACAGATAGACAGACAGATAGACAGACAGATAGACAGACAGATAGACAGACATATATACAGACATATAGACAGATAGACATACAGATAGACATACAGATAGACAGACAGATAGACAGACAGATAGACAGACAGATAGACAGACAGATAGACAGACAGATAGACAGACAGATAGACAGACAGATAGACAGACAGATAGACAGACAGATAGACAGACAGATAGACAGACAGATAGACAGACAGATAGACAGACATATATACAGACAGATAGACAGGCAGATAGACAGACAGATGGACAGACAGATATACAGACAGATATACAGACAGACAGATAGACAGACAGATAGACAGACAGATAGACAGACAGATAGACAGACAGATAGGCATACAGATAGACAGACAGATAGACAGACAGATATACAGACAGATAGACAGACAGATAGACATACAGATATACAGACAGATAGACAGACAGATATACAGACAGATATACAGACAGATAGACAGACAGATAGACATACAGATATACAGACATATAGACAGACAGATAGACAGACAGACAGATAGACAGACAGATAGACAGACAGATAGACAGACATATAGACAGACAGATAGACAGACAGATAGACATACAGATAGACAGACAGATAGATAGACAGACAGACAGGTAGACAGGCAGATATACAGACAGATAGACAGACAGATAGACAGACAGATAGACAGACAGATAGACATACAGATAGACAGACAGATAGACATACAGATAGATAGACAGATATACAGACATATAGACAGACATATAGACAGACAGATAGACAGACAGATAGACAGACAGATAGACAGACAGATAGACAGACAGATAGACAGACAGATAGACAGACAGATAGACAGACAGATAGACAGACAGATAGACAGACAGATAGACAGACATATAGACAGACAGATAGACAGACAGATAGACAGACAGATAGACAGACAGATAGACAGACAGATAGACAGACAAATAGACAGACAGATAGACAGACAGATAGACAGACAGATAGACAGACATATAGACAGACAGATAGACAGACAGATTGACAGACATATTGACAGACAGATAGACAGACAGATAGACCACATCATCAACCGCTGTTTCGGTATCCTTATCGGACTCATGCACATCAGACATATCATTCCATTGAGTGTACTACCGAGGATAGTTGACGCCCTGGTCCTTTCCCATGTACGGTATTGTGTACAAGTCTACGGGAGCGCTAACCGCACGAACATTACCAAGTTGCAGAAAGTGTTTAACTTCTCAGCCAGGGTCATTTCCGGGAGGCGAAAGTATGACCATATTTCCGATGTCATCGGTGATCTCAGATGGTTGGGTACGTCTGACATGGTGTCGTATTTTGATCTTTGTCTGCTGCACGGTATACTCACTTACGAAAAACCTGACTTGTTGCGTTCGTGCATCACATACAACCGCGAGCATGTGCGCCGTGATACTAGGCAGTCTCACCATCTAAGCTTGCCCCGTGTCAGAAACAATCATGGGAAACGACGATTTGTGTACCGAGCTGCTGAGCTGTATAACCGACTCGCGATCGCCAATGGGCACTCTAGCCTGGCTATGCCACCGTTCAAGACCAAGATTCGTGACTTGCTACTTGCATGATTCATCCATTGTAAATATTTGTGTAACTTTTTTGTCTTCTTTTTTAGTCGTATTTAGGTTGATTTGACAACTGTCTGATCTTGTTCGATGGTCGTGGAATAACCCTATCACAGTGGAACGACCTGATTATGTGAAATAAATAGACAGACAGATAGACAGACAGATAGACAGACGGATAGACAGACAGATAGACAGACAGATAGACAGACATATATACGGACAGATAGACAGACAGATAGACAGACATATAGACAGACAGATAGACAGACAGATAGACATACAGACAGACACACAGATATACAGTCAGATAGACAGACAGATAGACAGACAGATATACAGACATATAGACAGACAGATAGACAGACAGATAGACAGACAGATAGACAGACATATAGACAGACAGATAGACAGACAGATAGACAGACAGATAGACAGACAGATAGACAGACAGATAGACAGACAGATAGACAGACGGATAGACAGACAGATAGACAGACAGATAGACAGACAGATAGACAGACAGATAGACAGACATATAGACAGACAGATAGACAGACAGATTGACAGACAGACAGACAGACAGATAGACAGACAGATAGACAGACAGATAGACAGACAGACAGATAGACAGACAGATAGACAGACATATAGACAGACAGATAGACAGACATATAGACAGACAGATAGACAGACAGATAGACAGACAGACAGACAGACAGATAGACAGACAGACAGATAGACAGACAGATAGACAGACAGATAGACAGACATATAGACAGACAGATAGACAGACAGATAGACAGACAGATAGACAGACAGATAGACAGACAGATAGACAGACAGATAGACAGACAGATAGACAGACAGATAGACAGACAGATAGACAGACAGATAGACAGACAGATAGACAGACAGATAGACAGACAGACAGACAGACATATAGACAGACAGATAGACAGACAGATAGACAGACAGATAGACAGACAGATAGACAGACAGATAGGCAGACAGATAGACAGACAGATAGACAGACAGATAGACAGACAGATAGACAGACAGATAGACAGACAGATAGACAGACAGATAGACAGACATATATACAGACAGATAGACAGGCAGATAGACAGACAGATGGACAGACAGATAGACAGACAGATATACAGACAGACAGATAGACAGACAGATAGACAGACAGATAGACAGACAGATAGACAGACAGATAGACAGACAGATAGGCATACAGATAGACAGACAGATAGACAGACAGATATACAGACAGATATACAGACAGATAGACATACAGATATACAGACAGATAGACAGACAGATATACAGACAGATATACAGACAGATAGACAGACAGATAGACATACAGATATACAGACATATAGACAGACAGATAGACAGACAGACAGATAGACAGACAGATAGACAGACAGATAGACAGACATATAGACAGACAGATAGACAGACAGATAGACATACAGATAGACAGACAGATAGATAGACAGACAGACAGGTAGACAGGCAGATATACAGACAGATAGACAGACAGATAGACAGACAGATAGACAGACAGATAGACATACAGATAGACAGACAGATAGACATACAGATAGATAGACAGATATACAGACATATAGACAGACATATAGACAGACAGATAGACAGACAGATAGACAGACAGATGGACAGACAGATAGACAGACAGATAGACAGACAGATAGACAGACAGATAGACAGACAGATAGACAGACAGATAGACAGACATATAGACAGACAGATAGACAGACAGATAGACAGACAGATAGACAGACAGATAGACAGACAGATAGACAGACAAATAGACAGACAGATAGACAGACAGATAGACAGACAGATAGACAGACATATAGACAGACAGATAGACAGACAGATTGACAGACATATTGACAGACAGATAGACAGACAGATAGACCACATCATCAACCGCTGTTTCGGTATCCTTATCGGACTCATGCACATCAGACATATCATTCCATTGAGTGTACTACCGAGGATAGTTGACGCCCTGGTCCTTTCCCATGTACGGTATTGTGTACAAGTCTACGGGAGCGCTAACCGCACGAACATTACCAAGTTGCAGAAAGTGTTTAACTTCTCAGCCAGGGTCATTTCCGGGAGGCGAAAGTATGACCATATTTCCGATGTCATCGGTGATCTCAGATGGTTGGGTACGTCTGACATGGTGTCGTATTTTGATCTTTGTCTGCTGCACGGTATACTCACTTACGAAAAACCTGACTTGTTGCGTTCGTGCATCACATACAACCGCGAGCATGTGCGCCGTGATACTAGGCAGTCTCACCATCTAAGCTTGCCCCGTGTCAGAAACAATCATGGGAAACGACGATTTGTGTACCGAGCTGCTGAGCTGTATAACCGACTCGCGATCGCCAATGGGCACTCTAGCCTGGCTATGCCACCGTTCAAGACCAAGATTCGTGACTTGCTACTTGCATGATTCATCCATTGTAAATATTTGTGTAACTTTTTTGTCTTCTTTTTTAGTCGTATTTAGGTTGATTTGACAACTGTCTGATCTTGTTCGATGGTCGTGGAATAACCCTATCACAGTGGAACGACCTGATTATGTGAAATAAATAGACAGACAGATAGACAGACAGATAGACAGACGGATAGACAGACAGATAGACAGACAGATAGACAGACATATATACGGACAGATAGACAGACAGATAGACAGACATATAGACAGACAGATAGACAGACAGATAGACATACAGACAGACATACAGATATACAGTCAGATAGACAGACAGATAGACAGACAGATATACAGACATATAGACAGACAGATAGACAGACAGATAGACAGACAGATAGACAGACATATAGACAGACAGATAGACAGACAGATAGACAGACAGATAGACAGACAGATAGACAGACAGATAGACAGACAGATAGACAGACGGATAGACAGACAGATAGACAGACAGATAGACAGACAGATAGACAGACAGATAGACAGACATATAGACAGACAGATAGACAGACAGATAGACAGACAGACAGACAGACAGATAGACAGACAGATAGACAGACAGATAGACAGACAGACAGATAGACAGACAGATAGACAGACATATAGACAGACAGATAGACAGACATATAGACAGACAGATAGACAGACAGATAGATAGACAGACAGACAGACAGACAGATAGACAGACAGACAGATAGACAGACAGATAGACAGACAGATAGACAGACATATAGACAGACAGATAGACAGACAGATAGACAGACAGATAGACAGACAGATAGACAGACAGATAGACAGACAGATAGACAGACAGATAGACAGACAGATAGACAGACAGATAGACAGACAGATAGACAGACAGATAGACAGACAGATAGACAGACAGACAGACAGACATATAGACAGACAGATAGACAGACAGATAGACAGACAGATAGACAGACAGATAGACAGACAGATAGGCAGACAGATAGACAGACAGATAGACAGACAGATAGACAGACAGATAGACAGACAGATAGACAGACAGATAGACAGACAGATAGACAGACAGACAGACGCTTATCAAATAGTAATATATATTTTAATCGCCAGTTTCAGCGGATTTTGGGGGTGGGGCTAATTTCTATTGCCGCCGCTGTCGAGCTTGGAATGTAGGGGGCGGGGGGGGGGGGGGGGTGGGGGGGGGGGGTTGGCCCTTGCCGCCCCCTTTGGATCCGCTAGTGATTCCATACAACATCTATATTACTATTTGATAAGCGTCTGTCTGTCTGTCTGTCTATCCGGAACCGCTCAGTTTATTTAGTTTAAAAGTCCCAGTTAATGCACGTGCTGAATTGGTGCGGATACCTCCATCCCGGAGATGCCAGCTAGCTATGCATAGGACATATGTGGGAGATGGGATAAGTTACCGACGCACCGGAGTTGGTGGTGCGGTGATCTGAGCTGCAAGCCATGCAGCGTGCACGGAGGGGCCAGCAGAGGAACGGGTGTGACCTCACCGGCTGCTGTGCCACGACTGAGCTGCAGACCATTCAGCGTGTACGGAGGGGCCGGCAGTGGAGCGGGTGCGGGTGTGACCTCACCGGCTGCTGTGCCACCACTGAACTGCAGACCATTCAGCGTGCACGGAGGGGCCGGCAGAGGAAAGGGTGTGACCTCACCGGCTACTGGGCCACCACTGAACTGCAGACCATTCAGTGTGTACGGAGGAGCCGGCAGAGGAGCGGGTGTGACCTCACCGGCTGCTGTGCCACCACTGAGCTGCAGACCATTCAGCGTGCACGGAGGAGCCGTCAGAGGAACGGGTGTGATCTCACCGGCTGCTGTGCCACCACTGAGCTGCAGACCATTCAGCGTGAGCGGAGGAGCCGACACCCAGCAGCAAACGGGTATTGGCGAGCGCGGTAGGCCACGGTAGAAAAACAACACCGATTAATTGCTTAAAGAAAAGGTCACCTACATCATTCCATGCAAGCATGTCGAAATATTATTATCTAAACCAAGCCGATTGCGCTGTTTTTTCTTCTGAAATAGTGCTGTTCTGCAATGTTCATCATCTGCGCTTCTTTCTCCAGCCAGCATTCGTCGCTGCCTACGTTCCCGTTTTCGGCAGGTGCCGGTTTTGTGTCCATTGCCTGACTCCGTCTGCTAGCTTGCTCGTGTTACGTCGTCGGCTTTGCTGGCGGCGAGAGTGGGTTTCGGTGCCACAGCTCCTGCGGAGCTGTCACCCCGGCCTTCATCTCATCCGCCCACGTCCCGTCTTTGTCGGCCGTTCCCACATCCGTGTCTGTCGCTCAGTCCTGTAACAGTGTATGTCGCTCAGCTCAGTCCTGTAACAGTGCCTGTCACTCAGCTCAGTCCTGTAACAGTGTCTGTCGCTCAGTCCTGTAACAGTGTCTGTCGCTCAGCTCAGTCCTGTAACAGTGTCTGTCGCTCAGCCCTGTAACAGTGTCTGTCGCTCAGCTCAGTCCTGTAACAGTGTCTGTCGCTCAGCCCTGTAACCGTGTCTGTCGCTTAGCCCTGTAACCAGGTTTGCCGGCCATTCATGTATCGATGCTTGGCGGTCATCCGTATAACTGTGTTTGTCGGTCATTCCAATACCCGTGTTTGACCGTCACCGCTGTGTCCGCGCTCGGCGGTCATCGCTGCCGGCTCCGGGAGAGCGGCCGGGCCACAGCCGCCACCACCGGAGCGGTGGCGCCGGTGTCAGGGTCCCGGTGCTGGGCAGGCAGACCGCCACGCCGTCCCATCTGCTGCGAATGGTCGGCGATATACGGCCTGTAGCCGTCATATTCGGCAGGAGTTAGCGGCGCCGGTCGGCCGGGGAGCGCGGCGAGCGCGGCGAGCGCGGCGCCTGCGCCCGTTCCTCTCGGCATCGATCGGACACGCGTCTGCCGTCCCACCGAGAGCCAGTCCGTCGGGCCGACTCCGCCAGCCAGCATGGCGAGCTAGTGCACACCATGTCGGCGACGCCAGGGACGCCGCACCTCAGCGTTTTGCTCTGCATCACACTCCTCTGTCCTTCCAAAAGGTGGGTGGCGCCGTCTCCGGGCGCCGGGGACTGGTCAGAGACGCGGTGGAGATCGGGGAGAGAAGGGAAGGAGGGACGCGCTGGAGATCGGGGGGAGAAGGGAAGACGCCGCACGGTCAGGGTCGCCGTGCTCCAGTGACCTGGATTCAACACTGGTCCACTGGGTCCCCAGTTGAGCCGAGATGGGTTAAGAGTTGCGGATGTGTCTGTCGGCTTTAGGGTGGGATAAATGGGGAGTTTAACCACTGGGAGATGCTATTTGCGCCCGGAAAGCAGCTTTTCTCCGCTGAGCGGCGAACAAAGAGCGGAGCCGACAGTGATGGATGTCTGGCCATTGGTGGCTGGAATTTCCCACTGTTATCGACCTCTGTCACAGGGGCGAGAAAGCTCATTCACATTCGACACGAGCCTTGGCGTGCAATGATTTCTGAGATGTCTGCTCTCGCGCGGCTGAAGTATACGTATTGCTGCTAATGCTCTACTCTGTAGAACCCATCCCCGCCTGCCAAAGAGGCCCATACCTAGTCGGTGACGTGATCACAGGGTGCGTTGTGGCGGGAAGCCGACTAAGAGCGGGGTTGG
>JAXIVJ010020102.1:0-15216 GCA_036785665.1 Chirona hameri | reverse complement strand
AGGAGCGGGTCTCCGCCGTCAGCTGGTGCCGGCCGGCCGTGGATACTGTGCCGCACAGCAGGATACTGCGCCGCATAGCACTGAGAGCTGGCCGGCACGCCGCCCAGTGGCCGCTTGTGGTGACGTCACAGTCTGAAGTCACCGCAACGGCCAGTCAGCGGTGGCCTGGCCGGCTGGGGCCAAACTACGGAATTATCGTACGATTTTGACCCCAGGCAATGCCCCGATCGCATTGCCGGCCTCTAGTCTTACTAGAGGCCGGCAATGCGATCGGGGGATTGCCTTGGGGTCAAAATCGTAAGATAATTCCGTAGTTTGGTCCCAGCCGGCCCGGCCACCGCTGACTGGACGTTGCGGTGACCTCAGACTGTGACATCATCACACGCCGCCACTGGGTGGCGTGCCTCAGTGCTGTGCGGCACAGTATCCTGCTGTGCGGCACAGTATCCACGGCCGGTCGGCAACAGCTGACGCCGGAGGCCCGCTCCTTCAAAATGGTAATTTGGCTTTACCCCCTGGAGGGTTTATTTTGCCCCCTCAAGATCGGCAGCCATTAATGGATTTTGGGTCGCTGTATTGCGCACGTGACTTGCGAGTATCAAGTCTGTGTCACCAACCGTGTGACCTGAGGAACAGGAGTCGAAAAAAGGAAAAAATGATGGCGCCCACGTTTTGGTACTTGGCACGTGCCACGTGCCATCTATTGACCTGCAGATGGTATCATCATCTGTGCCCCGTTTTGCCGCATCGACCGGTGCCACCTATGTCCAAATTGGGCCGGCCGTTTGGGCTCCACGTGCCAATATGCTCCGTCTAACAGACACACAAACACACAAACAAGCTCCTCCCATTTTCCGAGCGACGGCCCGGTGGAAATCTTCGAAAATTGTAGATTGTAGAGGATAAGAAGCAACAATGGTATTCATTCAATTAATCGTTACAACGAACCGAAGACGATGACGATGGCTTCGTTATGACGATCACGATGGCTACTGATGTGACGCCGCGAAGCGGCGTGAAATTTTTATTTTTAGGTCGTGGAAAATGAAATTTTCATATTGGAACCAGACCGTGAGTGGAGCCACCAAGCCTCAGGTATCCCCATTCCTGGTTACACATCTCGGTATGACGAAAAATATTTAAATTAAGGTAGTTCTTCATATACATATTCCTCGGGTATTAAATCATGATAACCGGTGGCAGTCAGCGCTCAATAGTACATATGATAAGAATAACTGTATACATATGTACCGAACTGTAAAAAAATGGTAACAGTGCAAATGGTTTGAAGGCAGCAAGAGCCAGAACGATTTTTACGCGCGTAAATGGTCCCTGTGGATCTGGAGGAGCTTGGGGCGAGATAGCTTGGGGAGATGGTCATGACCTGGTTCTACTATTAGCTCTTCGGTCCAGCAAGTTTGGTACCGCTGGACCAGCTTCCGGGTGCCGATGTCCGCGTCTCTGCGTTCGCGTCGCCTTTTTTCGGAACTCCGCAGACTAGCTAAACATGTAGCCCGCTTGAAAGTAAATATTTTATGAAGGAAGTGGGCCCTGGGGCTAGCAATTAGGTACCGCCAAGGAGAGCCTCTGTCAGACGCTTAACCCGCGCGTTACTGGGGTATATTTCATAACGCGACTTACTGGGGGGGGGATTTTTGCCCCCCCCCCCTCTGATCTCCGGAACTAATGGTCCGAATGTAAAAATTAAAACGGCATTCGATAGCCCTGGAAAATTTATCGAGGGAAACATAATATTGTGGACCTCGAAGTCACCGATGACGTCACAGGTCAGGTCAAGTACAAAATGTTTGACCGTGTCAAAAGGTCTCGATGGATGGAATTGTCGCGCAAAATTGCGATATTAAACGCATAAGCTGTCGATAAATCGGTATGATTCGTGTGTCAGACACTTCTAAGTACCTTTCTAAGCTGTTTATGACCTTGGGTCAGGTCAAGGTCATCCGAGGTCACGAGGTCAAACTGCAGATTACGGTCATTAGGCATTGTAACACATGTTTATGGGTTTGTTTTCGTCTAGAACGCGAAAAATGACCTTAGAACATTGTTTGTTCCATATAAATAGAAGTAAAAAGCAAAAATGGAAATGGGAATTTTATGCATAGTAATGCTGTGAGAAGTGGTTGATTTTTGTCATTTAAAGGTCATAACTCGGTCATTTTTAAAGATATCGACTTTAAATTTGGTGCACATATTCACCGAATACGCTTCGATCACATATATTCCGGTTTTTTGCTAATTCTGATTATTATTTTTTTTGGTAAAAACAAAAAAAAATGTATTTGGATTTCTCAAAATTTTGAATTAAAAAAACCCTCAAAAATCCGAGATAGCAGTTTAATAGCCCGGTCTATTGTCAGTAATTTGATGTAAGACAATTGAGTTTATCTTAAACATCGTACCTTTGACAGCGTTTTCCGCAAACCATTATTTTGCGACAAAAACCGAAGAACATGACGTTACTCTGACGTCATTCTCGGTTGACCTATCATAACTTCATATTGTTCCTTTTGCCAACTTGTGTAGAATTGATGTGAGAGAAGGTACTGCAAGTTTGGTGACGATACCTGTGTTAGTTTAGGAGTTATTGCAAAATAACGGGAGGGGAGGGGCAAAAAATAGCCCCCCAGTAACTCGCGGGTTAATTGATTAATTTTCTCATTTTTCAAATTTGTATAAGCAATTGCGAATTTTGTGTCATGTTGCGAAACGGCTCGAAATTTTCATGTTTTTCACTGTGGATATATTTATTTTGACTGCTGCAGAGGGAATTTTTACAACTGTACGTTCGACTGTTGGGGGGGGGGGGCAAATCATAGTTTCAGGCCCTTTGGGGGGCCATGGCCCCTTGCCCCCCTGGATCCGCCCCTGTTCACATGCGGCACTAGTTGTCAGGGTGTCTGATGTGCCACCACCACCACTGTGATATCTGGCAGCATTATTTGTGGAATTGAGAAGTAGGAATCCATTGCACTTGACCTTTGCTCAGAGCGGCCCGCCCATTACGAAGGTCATGGTTTTGTAGCGCCGTATCGGCCGCACACACGACAATCATAGTTGAGCCTATCTGTCAAGAGGCGTGTACTGAGGTCGAGCCTACCTGCATGTGGAAGGTTGGGCACTCATGTCCCAGGATTTGAACGAATCGAATACAAGGAAATGCTGTATTTCAAGGGTCCCAGTAGCACATTATCGGCTTGATGCTGCCCTCCAAGAGAGTGTCTCCTCTGATCGAGGAGAAGCTCACCACCCTCGATTGTCCCGTAGCCTTTGCGTGTCGACGTGGAAGTGTCGGTAGAGGTGAAAGGGAGTAGCCTGCCGATGCGTTCAGCGCTGATTTAATTAATACACGTTGCTTGAACCTTGTTGCATGGATACAGCGATAGGCGGAACCAGAGGGAGTGGTTATGGGACCGTGGCTACAACGATAGGCGGATCCAGAGGATCCAGAGGGAGTAGTCATGGGACCGTGGATACAGCGATAGGCGGAACCAGAGGGAGTGGTTATGGGACCGTGGATACAGCGATAGGCGGATCCAGAGGAACTAGAGGGAGTAGTCATGGGACCGTGGATACAGCGATAGGCGGAACCAGAGGGAGTGGTCATGGGACCATGGATACAACGATAGGCGGATCCAGAGGATCCAGAGGGAGTAGTCATGGGACCGTGGATACAGCGATAGGCGGATCCAGAGGATCCAGAGGGAGTAGTCATGGGACCATGTATACAGCGATAGGCGGAACCAGAGGGAGTGGTCATGGGACCATGGATACAACGATAGGCGGATCCAGAGGATCCAGAGGGAGTAGTCATGGGACCGTGGATACAGCGATAGGCGGATCCAGAGGAACTAGAGGGAGTAGTCATGGGACCGTGGATACAGCGATAGGCGGAACCAGAGGGAGTGGTTATGGGACCGTGAATACAGCGATAGGCGGAACCAGAGGGAGTGGTTATGGGACCGTGGATACAGCGATAGGCGGAACCAGAGGAAGTGGTTATGTGACCGTGGATACAGCGATAGGCGGAACCAGAGGTAGTGGTCATGGGACCGTGGATACAGAGATAGGCGGAACCAGAGGGAGTGGTCATGGGACCATGGATACAGCGATAGGCGGAACCAGAGGGAGTGATCATGGGACCGTGGATACAGCGATAGGCGGATCCAGAGGGAGTGGTCATGGGACCGTGGATACAGCGATAGGCGGATCCAGAGGATCCAGAGGGAGTGGTCATGGGACCATGGATACATCGATAGGCGGAACCAGAGGGAGTGGTCATGGGACCGTGGATACAGCGATAGGCGGAACCAGAGGGAGTGGTCATGAGACCGTGGATACAGCGATAGGCGGAACCAGAGGAACCAGAGGGAGTAGTCATGGGACCGTGGATACAGCGATAGGTGGATCCAGAGGGAGTGGTCATGGGACCGTGGATACAGCGATAGGTGGAACCAGAGGGAGTGGTCATGGGACCATGGATACAGCGATAGGCGGAACCAGAGGGAGTGGTCATGGGACCATGGATACAGCGATAGGCGGAACCAGAGGGAGTGATCATGGGACCATGGATACAGCGATAGGCGGATCCAGAGGGAGTGGTCATGGGACCGTGGATACAGCGATAGGCGGAACCAGAGGGAGTGGTCATGGGACCATGGATACAGCGATAGGCGGAACCAGAGGGAGTGGTCATGGGACCATGGATACAGCGATAGGCGGATCCAGAGGGAGTGGTCATGGGACCATGGATACAGCGATAGGCGGATCCAGAGGATCCAGAGGCAGTAGTCATGAGACCGTGGATACAGCGATAGGAGGATCAAGAGGGAGTGGTCATGGGACCATGGATACAGCGATAGGCGGAACCAGAGGGAGTGGTCATGGGACCATGGATACAGCGATAGGCGGATCCAGAGGGAGTGGTCATGGGACCATGGATACAGCGATAGGCGGATCCAGAGGATCCAGAGAGAGTAGTCATGGGACCGTGGATACAGCGATATGTGGATCCAGAGGGAGTAGTCATGGGACCGTGGATACAGCGATAGGCGGATCCAGAGGGAGTGGTCATGGGACCGTGGATACAGCGATAGGCGGAACCAGAGGGAGTGGTCATGGGACCATGGATACAGCGATAGGCGGAACCCGAGGGAGTGGTCATGGGACCATGGATACAGCGATAGGCGGATCCAGAGGGAGTGGTCATGAGACCGTGGATACAGCGATAGGCGGATCCATAGGATCCAGAGGGAGTGGGCATGGTACCATGGATACAGCGATAGGCGGATCCAGAGGGAGTGGTCATGGGACCGTGGATACAGCGATAGGCGGAACCAGAGGAACCAGAGGGAGTAGTCATGGGACCATGGTTACAGATTTAGGCGGAACCAGAGGGAGTGGGCATGTGACCATGGATACAGCGATAGGCGGATCCAGAGGGAGTGGTCATGGGACCGTGGATACAGCGATAGGCGGAACCAGAGGGAGTGGTCATGGGACCGTGGATACAGCGATAGGCGGAACCAGAGGGAGTGATCATGGGACCATGGATACAGCGATAGGCGGATCCAGAGGGAGTGGTCATGGGACCATGGATACAGCGATAGGCGGATCCAGAGGATCCAGAGGCAGTAGTCATGGGACCGTGGATACAGCGATAGGAGGATCAAGAGGGAGTGGTCATGGGACCATGGATACAGCGATAGGCGGATCCAGAGGATCCAGAGAGAGTAGTCATGGGACCGTGGATACAGCGATAGGTGGATCCAGAGGGAGTAGTCATGGGACCGTGGATACAGCGATAGGCGGATCCATAGGATCCAGAGGGAGTGGGCATGGTACCATGGATACAGCGATAGGCGGATCCAGAGGGAGTGGTCATGGGACCGTGGATACAGCGATAGGCGGAACCAGAGGAACCAGAGGGAGTAGTCATGGGACCATGGATACAGATTTAGGCGGAACCAGAGGGAGTGGGCATGTGACCATGGATACAGCGATAGGCGGATCCAGAGGGAGTGGTCATGGGACCGTGGATACAGCGATAGGCGGAACCAGAGGGAGTGATCATGGGACCATGGATACAGCGATAGGCGGATCCAGAGGGAGTGGTCATGGGACCGTGGATACAGCGATAGGCGGATCCATAGGATCCAGAGGGAGTATTCATGGGACCGTGGGTACAGCGATAGGCGGAACCAGAGGGAGTGGTCATGGGACCGTGGATACAGCGATAGGCGGAACCAGAGGGAGTGATCATGGGACCATGGATACAGCGATAGGCGGATCCAGAGGGAGTGGTCATGGGACCGTGGATACAGCGATAGGCGGAACCAGAGGGAGTGGTCATGGGACCGTGGATACAGCGATAGGTGGAACCAGAGGGAGTGATCATGGGACCATGGATACAGCGATAGGCGGATCCAGAGGGAGTGGTCATGGGACCGTGGGTACAGCGATAGGCGGAACCAGAGGGAGTGGTCATGGGACCGTGGATACAGCGATAGGCGGAACCAGAGGGAGTGATCATGGGACCATGGATACAGCGATAGGCGGATCCAGAGGGAGTGGTCATGGGACCGTGGATACAGCGATAGGCGGAACCAGAGGGAGTGATCATGGGACCATGGATACAGCGATAGGCGGATCCAGAGGGAGTGGTCATGGGACCGTGGATACAGCGATAGGCGGATCCAGAGGATCCAGAGGGAGTAGTCATGGGACCGTGGGTACAGCGATAGGCGGATCCATAGGATCCAGAGGGAGTATTCATGGGACCGTGGGTACAGCGATAGGCGGAACCAGAGGGAGTGGTCATGGGACCGTGGATACAGCGATAGGCGGAACCAGAGGGAGTGATCATGGGACCATGGATACAGCGATAGGCGGATCCAGAGGGAGTGGTCATGGGACCGTGGATACAGCGATAGGCGGAACCAGAGGGAGTGGTCATGGGACCGTGGATACAGCGATAGGTGGAACCAGAGGGAGTGATCATGGGACCATGGATACAGCGATAGGCGGATCCAGAGGGAGTGGTCATGGGACCGTGGGTACAGCGATAGGCGGAACCAGAGGGAGTGGTCATGGGACCGTGGATACAGCGATAGGCGGAACCAGAGGGAGTGATCATGGGACCATGGATACAGCGATAGGCGGATCCAGAGGGAGTGGTCATGGGACCGTGGATACAGCGATAGGCGGAACCAGAGGGAGTGATCATGGGACCATGTATACAGCGATAGGCGGATCCAGAGGGAGTGGTCATGGGACCGTGGATACAGCGATAGGCGGATCCAGAGGATCCAGAGGGAGTAGTCATGGGACCGTGGGTACAGCGATAGGCGGAACCAGAGGGAGTGGTCATGGGACCGTGGATACAGCGATAGGCGGAACCAGAGGGAGTGGTCATGAGACCATGGATACAACGATAGGCGGAACCAGAGGGAGTGGTCATGGGACCGTGGGTACAGCGATAGGCGGATCCAGAGGGATGGTCATGGGACCATGGATACAGCGATAGGCGGAACCAGAGGGAGTGGTTATGGGACCGTGGGTCGACTCCCTTGAGCCTCGAAGGGGAAATAGCCGAGTGCCTACATAATGCCCATTTTGTTGTGTTTGGAGAGGCTTATTCTGACCCATAGATGTCCATTTTAGCCGTTAGAGGGATAATTCCATAATTTGACAGGACCATTCTGACGTTCAGGGGTCCAAAATTGCCAACAGAGGGTTGATTTTTAACTACTGAGGACCTATATGGGGTAGAGCCGACCAAGACTGAGGGGCCCACCAAGGCTGAGGGGCCCACCAAGGCTGAGGGACCCA
Source organism: Chirona hameri (assembly GCA_036785665.1). NCBI lineage: Eukaryota > Metazoa > Arthropoda > Thecostraca > Balanomorpha > Balanidae > Chirona > Chirona hameri. The sequence continues at coordinate 7,368 of JAXIVJ010020102.1, read as the reverse complement.
CCAAGGCTGAGGGACCCACCAAGGCTGAGGGACCCACCAAGGCTGAGGGGCCCACCAAGGATGAGGGGCCCACCAAGGCTGAGGGACCCACCAAGGCTGAGGGACCCACCAAGGCTGAGGGACCCACCAAGGCTGAGGGACCCACCAAGGCTGAGGGGCCCACCAAGACTGAGGGGCCCACCAAGGATGAGGGACTCACCAAGGCTGAGGGACCCACCAAGGCTGAGGGACCCACCAAGGCTGAGGGGCCCACCAAGGCTGAGGGCCCACCAAGGCTGAGGACCCACCAAGGCTGAGGGGCCACCAAGGCTGAGGAGCCCATCAAGGCTGAGGGGCCTGCTGTGTAGCGGCCCCATGGCTGTCACCTGGATCGACCGCTGGACAGCTGGGCACAGCTCTTGTATTAGGTAGTGAACGAAGCCGACCTGACACGGCCTGGTCGCTGAATTGAAACCTGCAGCCTCTGCCTTGAACCCGTTTCAGGAGACATGAAAAATGGATGAAGCATGATACAATATATATATTCCCCCGGCAACACGTATCTGTGTAGTGTGTGCGCATTTAGTGGTGTTTCGATCAGCAGACGTTTATCAGCATTAATGTGGACCCTGTACTGGTCTGACAGAGCTGATAAAAGCCAGCAGGTTGGTATGTGTTGCCCAGACTGTGAGTCGGTAGTCCTCTTCCGTTCACGGTGATCGTCTGGCATCGGGACAGACCACTACTCCGCGGTGCAGCAAAAGGGTAAGGAAAGGTTCTGAATTGAAAACCGATCGTTTGACTCAGCAATGAAACGCATGAGCAGGATAGGAGTGTATTTATAGGATCGCTGTTCAACAAAAGCAATCAATTTCTGAGAAGCTAAAACATTGTTACAATCAGTTCTACAAAATGAAACCAGTAGCAAAACCAGGGGTACGTACATACCTCTTACAGTTGATCACTTTCCTTTGAAGCTCGTTTGTTTCCAATATTGGTCATTCAGCAAAACTGATTGGCAGCAACATGCGCTGGAATTTAGCACGGCAGATTGAACAGTTTTTAGACATATTTTCAATCATATTGTAATGGTGTATTTGCCGGGCCATAGCGTTTTAACACTGAACAAACATAATTGATGGCGATCTTCAAAACTGCAAAACTAACTGGTCTGTATAACATTCGAGTCTTCGTAATTCAACACTCGTCTGAACTACTTAAAGTGAATGTTTCACCTTTGTATTAGTTTTAAACTGAGATAGCCATTATCTTGGGCCGTTATTGCAATGTCTTTATTACTAAGGTCATTTCCCCCAAAACTTAGGCGTTTTTAAGCAATTTAATTTACCATTTGCAAAATGACTCCAGGCTGGGGTAGCCACTGATTGGCTGAAGCCACTTCTTAAGACAATCACACTTTGCAGCCAATCAGCGGCGGTCTATAGCTCAATAATGATGTCATTCGCCCACATAAAAAACTTAATTTATATAAACTTAAGTTAATTTTCGAGCGAAAAATATCACGATCATTTTCAGCAGCACTTACTTCATATTTTCTACTACAACCAACGTATATTTGACAACTTTCAGAAAGGTGAAACATTCCCTTTAAAGGGAATGTTTCAGTTTCCTGAAAGTTTTCAAAGATACGCTGGTTGTAGTCGAAAATATGAAGTAAGTGCTGCTGAAAACGATGGTGATATTTTTCTCTCTCGAAAGGTCACTTAATTTTATACAAATCAAGGTTTTAAATTTGGGATGATGACGTCATTATTGAGCTATAGACCGCCGCTGATTGGCTGACAAAGTGGGATTGGCTGAAAAGTGTCTGTCAGCCAATCAGTGGCGGCATTAGCCTAGACCCCATTTTGCAAATGGGAAATTCAATTGCTTAAAAACGCCTAAGTTTTGGGGGACATGACCTAGTATTTTCGACATTTCAATAACGGCCAAAGATAATAGCTATCTCAGTTCAAAACCAATACAAAGGTGAGACTTTCCCTTAGATCATTGTTCAAAATAAAATGTAAATGCACAAATGTTCCTATTTTTTTCGCTTTATACGATTCGACCAACTGAACAAAGTGTATTCAGGTTGATTACTTCGTGTCTTACAAGTAGTCTAAAGCAAGAGTTAGTTTGCAAAACTCAGTTTCGTTCATGCAACGTATCAGCATGAGCAGCGATACCAATGTCTATGCGGCGAAGGAATATTGCAACTTTTGAGGAAATCGCTTGCTGCGTTCGATGCCAGTCATTCAATTCAGCTGGAAAGGACCGATCTAAAATAACTGGATTTATTTGTGTATAACTGGATTTTTTTCAGGAGGCCGGCAGGATGGCTCGTATTGAGAGGATCAGCGGGTCGCGAATGTGTGGAGAGGGCCCACACTGGGACGACAGTACCCAGACCCTCCTCACGGTCGACATCCCCGGCCAGAACGTCTACAAATGGGACGAACGTACCAAGACAGAGACCAAAATACACGTCGGTAAGTCACACCAACGCAAAGGGAAAATGCACTTCCGTCGGACACACCCGCACAAAGACCAAAATGGGTGATCATAGGCGATGTGATTTGAGGATCGAACAATTTGAGTAGGTTCGTAAAGTCGATTTCAGAAAACTAACGTTACATGGACCGGCCACCACGAGTAAGTGTATTTCGTATCCGTAACGTAACACGTAACGTAACACGTAACGTAACACGTAACGTAACACGTAACGTAACACGTAACGTAACAAGAGCCGCGAGCGAGCACGCACTGCCATGCTGGGGCGTATCAGGTGGCGCCACCAGCACGCTCTAGCGGCGGGTCAAGTAACTACGGCTAATTCTTCAAGACCAGTGTTCGTCACGGGCCCACCAACCCCCAGCCCGGCCCGGCCCAGGCCCATGAACACCAAGCCCAGTCCCGGACCAGGCCCGGTCAAATGTATAATATTGAGGCCCAGGCCCGGTCCGGCCCGTTCAGATTAATCATATACATATTTTTACCAAATTTGCAATCACTATCCTAGCATATTTACTTGTATACTATAAATGTGGAACAATGAACCAACCAACTATGCTAACCAAAAACAAACAAAAAGCCACAAGTTCATGTATTTGCGAATCATTCCATATAAATGGCTTAATGTTCGATTCGAGTGAAAGGGATACAAGTTGGGCGATACAAACGAAGAACACGACAGACAATTTAAGACACGCATCGCACACACACAAGAAATCGTGGTAACTATGTTAATAAAACGTACGAATTCAAGCTTTCACACACCGTCGTCACAATTTTCAAGTTGGGATTTTAGCACGGCGAGGCTCCGGGAGGCCATAACGGCCGGCGTCAGGTGGTTCCAAGACGAGGCCGCCCTATAGGAAAAAGCCCTGCGCGACATGGATAGCCGGAAAGCGGGCAGCTCTAGAGCACCAGCCACCGCAGCCCGCGTGAGGCGCTCACTCACAGCGGTGCGAGGGATGTATAGCGATCGGACCGCTGCCGGGGCGCGGGGATCGTTTAAGGCTCTGTAGACGCCGATACAGTCGCGGCGCGCAACGAGGTCGCGTATACCACGCCAGCCTAGCGACTCCACGATCGGTGAGATATGATCACGACCCCGCGCACCCGAGACGATCCTTGCCGCGAAATTTATCACCTTTTGTACCCGGCTGAGGTGGCAGTCAGCGGCCCCGCCCCAGACGGAGAGGCAGTACAATATGTGGGGGAACACGTGTGTCTGGATTAGGAGTTGGCGGGTCTCGGGTGTGAGGTGGTGACGAATTTTATACAGACAGAACAGGATGGAGTTGCACTTTTTGACTAAATTGGGAATGTGCTCCTCCCAGGACAAGTTACGGTCCATGGTGACCTCCAGCATCTTCCCGGACGGCAAGGGATTGAGTGTGTGGTTTGAGATGTTGAGCTGAAAGGATGGAGTCTTTTTAAGGGCTTGAGGAGTACCGACAAGGAGGAGGGTGGTCTTGGTGGGGTTCATCTTTAAGGAGTTGGCAGTGAAGTAGGATTGGACCGCAATGATGGTATCCTCCTGGCGGGATTTTAGTAGGGATAGGTGTGCTGGGAGGGCGGAGTCGAGGAGCTGGGTGTCGTCTGCGTAGGACACCAGACGCCCGTGAGGAAGGTACGATGCAAGGTCGTTCGTGAAGATGCTGAAGAGGAGTGGGCTCACGAGGGACCCCTGAGGGACGGCGTGGGATAAAGGAAGGGATAGTGATCCGCCTCTCACCACCTGCAGCCGACCATCGAGGTAACTCCGGAACCATCGGGGATCGATGCCGTACCACTGTAGCTTGGTCAGGAGGACACCGTGGTCAACGCTGTCAAAGGCTCTACTAAGGTCGACGGAGGTGACGGCGACGACATGTCCCGCGTCGATCCGGCGCGTCATCCATTCCACAGCGTCGACCACGGCATCCTCCGTCGAGTGGCACGGCCTGTACGCGTATTGTGAAGGCGCCAACAGGCTGTGGGAAACGAGATGCGCCGACAACTGCGTACATACAACCTTCTCACATAATTTTGACAACACTGATAAAATCGATATCGGCCTAAAATTGCCAGGAGCATCGCGAGGCCCAGATTTATGAAGAGGGAGAACTGAGGCAATTTTCCAGTCACTTGGGAAGACGCAAGTGATGACAGAAGACGAGATGAAGTTGACGAGATGAAGCAAGTGAGGCCCTAAGACAGCGAAACAGATTTTCAATGCAAGTAGCGGCACACCATCGAGTCCAACAGCCCTAGAAGAGGACAGTTCTTTCAAGGCACTAGAAAGCATGGGTAAGGTCACCGGTTGTAAGACTAGCCGGGCTGTGGTGACGCACGGTGGTCTCGGAGGGAGAGGTGGCACGCTGTGGCAGCCGGCTGCCAGCTCGGCAGCTATCTTAGGCCCGACTGAGGCGAAATGGCGATTGAAGTCGTCAGCTCGGTCCATCGGCATATCCTCGGCGCCGCCGCCTCCTCTCGTGGGTCGAAGGGCGAACTCAAGGATCCCGCGCCAGAAACTCGCACGATCAGACAGCATGGTCGCGCACAGAAAGTCGCGTTTCGCCTGGGCACAGCCACAGCAACAGTGTGTTGCTGTGGAAGTGAACTGCTGGTTGAAATATTTTTCAGCTCTTACCTGAGCTTCAACATTCTCAGCCCAGGCCCGTCCAGAGCCCGATGATTTCCTTAAAGTTGAGGCCCAGCCCAGGCCCGGCCCATGGCCCATAGGGTCAGCCCAGCCCGTGACGAACTCTGTTCTAGACATTAAATGCGAAACGCGCATACAGTGGTGTCGATTTGTCAAAACGATTGAGGGGGCCGAACAGGGACGGGTCAAAGGGGGCCTATATCAGCGCCGCGGTTTTACCAAAACGACTGAAATCGGCCAAAAATAACACATTTCATGATTGTAAAAGAAAATGTAAGGAATAAGTACAAGTTTGTTTTAAATCAGTTCTTAATGCAAAAATAAAGCCACACGAGTTTTGGTCTTGTGTCGGACGGCGCGTCAAACTATAGCTTGGCCGAGCCTCCGACCGACCAATGGCTTTCAGAATGGCCGAGAATCTCAGAATCTCAAACTGGCACGGCCGAGCTTGGCAATGGCCCTCTTGGATAAGCCTAGGGAATTATCAGGTATTGCAAAGACCCTCTCATCAGGCCAACAGACATTTTTTTCTCTCATGTCTCGTAAGAACCCTCTCAAACTAGCATATAGGTAAAGCCTTTCCACACCTGGCAAGGGGCCTCTCAGACCGGACGATGGCCCTCTCAGGTCGATCGATGATCCTCTCAAAAAAGCGGATGTTCATTGTTCCTCTCTTACCGACTTAACACGCGCCCTGGAAGAGGGGGGGGGGGGCGAAATCCGCCCACCCCTAAGGTTTTTCGAGGATAGCAGAAAAACGGCGGCGCTGCGTGCCGCAGGTTTTTGCATACCTGTTCGGAAATCAACTACCCACATTATCTGCAAATCTCGATATCGGGTCATCTCAGGTCAGGTCACCAGACCAGGACAGGATGACCCACCTCTCCAAAAAGTTTGCGTTCGTACCACAGCCACAGTTTTTGGCTGATCGGTTTTAAACTTGCAGTATCACAAGATCATAGGTACCTACAATTTGTTTATCTCGGATTTTTGGTATCGGTGACCTCAGGTCTGGTCAATTTCGTGCCTCCCCGTCAATGGAGAAATATTAAAATGCTTCCTATTCTTAGGTTACGCATGATATCAGCCCAATTCCGTCTGGACTATGTTATCATAGGCCATTCATGATGATGCAGGTGCAAATTTTGTTCAGTGACGCCTCCAGGGTCAGCCGAGGTCATCTGAGGTCACCAACACTTTGTTGTCAATAACTCTCGACAGAATGAAGATAGAAAAGTGAAACCAGTACCAATGTGTTTGTCTCGTCGAGACACGTTTCCCAATATGCAACATGACCTACTTGGGTGACCATTTGACCTTGATCTGTGGTCACGTTTACGAGTTGACTTTAACTGATCAAAATTAATATGATGAGAAGCGCCTTGACGAAACATGATGGCTTCAAACTTATTGCCTTATTATTTTTGGATAATAAGTTATTTCCGAAAAACTGTTTTGCAAAAACAGCCTTTTTGACATTTGATGACCTCTGTTGCCTACACTATTGACCTGAGCTCAAATTTGAGGAATTACGTGCGATTGCATTGTTCGAGAGCTTTCGATTTATTTTTTCCGTTTGTTCCTATCTATCATAGTTTCCGAGAGATTTGGGGGTTTCTGGAGCGAAGTTTAAAACTGGAAAATTTAACTTTGATGACCTCTGGTGACCTCAATACTGACCTGAACTAAAAGGACCGATATACCTTCCATAGATCCCAAGCTATTTAACGCTGTCTTCCGCTTGTCGCTACGTTGCGTGGTTTTCGAGATCTTGGGGGGGGGGCGAAATCTCCCTCCCCTCCCCTCCAGGACATGTTATTATCAGAGGCCTTCGATGGAGCGTGTTAAAGCTCTCAGGCCGGAAAAGCGCTCTTTTAGATCGATTGAGGGTCCTCTCAAAGTGGTAAACGGCCATCTCAGGTCGGCATGGAGCCCTCCCAGGCTTGGCAAAGGTTCTACGCTTCGGCGTGAATAATCGTTTGCGTTATGCCAGAACAGCAAAGCAACTACTTTGGAGGGGCCAAAGCCCAGAGTCACACAATTCTAAATAAAATCATAGGATTTCGTTTTTCATGCATGAATAGGTGATGTAAAACAAAATTCCCTTCGTAAAAATTGCGTAGATTTGCATTTAAATGTAAACAAATTTGGCCGATTTTTTTTCGGGAAAAGTTTATTAAAATTACAGCACAGTGGTGGGATACACAGAAAACAAAAAAAACAGTAGCCATACACGC
>JAXIVJ010020101.1:0-15241 GCA_036785665.1 Chirona hameri | reverse complement strand
CATCGCGAAAATGTCGCTTCCTGGGTAAGTCGCCCCTCATCGCGAAAATGTCGCTTCCTGGGTAAGCCGCCCCTCATCGCGAAAATGTCGCTTCCTGGGTAAGTCGCCCCTCATCGCGAAAATGTCGCTTCCTGGGTAAGTCGCCCCTCATCGCGAAAATGTCGCTTCCTGGGTAAGTCGCCCCTCATCGCGAAAATGTCGCTTCCTGGGTAAGCCCAGGAATCGAAATTCGATGATCCGGCATCATCGCGAAAATGCCGGATCCGCCCATGTTCGCGCATACAAATTTGCAAAGAATTCCGTCAATGCTAGGAAATACGGACGACGCTTTGTGAAGACAAATAGGTGCGAGACGAGGATTTGCGTGGACATCTAGCCAGAACAGTCCATGCAGATCTGTTCTGGCTAGTAGCATTTTTGGGCACTTAAAACATTTTGATTGGTTTTAAGGTTCAAAACACATGAATCACCACTGAACAGGTAGTTTCCATCAAATTAGAGAACAACTATGCTATTCTGTTGGCCCAATTTGTCAAAATGAAAGTCAGTTTGTTTTCTCCGTAGGCATATGCCGGGAAGCGTATAACAAAACAGCCGCAAACAATGTGTCCAACACAGCTCCAATGTGGTCTTGTCCCAGGTCTTCGCTAGCAGCCAAACTCTGTTGAGGCACACTGCACTGAGCAGCCACAGTCTGACATACACTCGGGCAGATACGGGTTACATCCCAGGAGGCTGCCTGTCAGCTGGCCTGCCTTCTGACCCGGCTGGTCTGCTGACCTGGCTGGCCTGCTGACCTGGCTGGCCTGCCTTCTGACCCGGCTGGCCTGCTGACCCGGCTGGCCTGCTGACCCGGCTGGCCTGCTGACCTGGCTGGCCTGCCTTCTGACCCGGCTGGCCTTCTGACCCGGCTGGCCTGCTGACCCGGCTGGTCTGCCTTCTGACCCGGCTGGCCTTCTGACCCGGCTGGCCTGCTGACCCGGCTGGCCTGCTGACCTGGCTGGCCTGCCTTCTGACCCGGCTGGCCTGCTGACCCGGCTGGCCTGCTGACCCGGCTGGCCTGCTGACCCGGCTGGTCTGCCTTCTGACCCGGCTGGCCTTCTGACCCGGCTGGCCTGCTGACCCGGCTGGCCTGCTGACCTGGCTGGCCTGCCTTCTGACCCGGCTGGCCTGCTGACCCGGCTGGCCTGCTGACCCGGCTGGCCTGCTGACCCGGCTGGTCTGCCTTCTGACCCGGCTGGCCTTCTGACCCGGCTGGCCTGCTGACCCGGCTGGCCTGCTGACCTGGCTGGCCTGCCTTCTGACCCGGCTGGCCTGCTGACCCGGCTGGCCTGCTGACCCGGCTGGCCTGCTGACCCGGCTGGTCTGCCTTCTGACCCGGCTGGCCTTCTGACCCGGCTGGCCTGCTGACCCGGCTGGCCTGCTGACCTGGCTGGCCTGCCTTCTGACCCGGCTGGCCTTCTGACCCGGCTGGCCTGCTGACCCGGCTGGTCTGCCTTCTGACCCGGCTGGCCTGCTGACCTGGCTGGCCTGCCTTCTGACCCGGCTGGCCTTCTGACCCGGCTGGCCTGCTGACCCGGCTGGCCTGCTGACCTGGCTGGCCTGCCTTCTGACCCGGCTGGCCTTCTGACCCGGCTGGCCTGCTGACCTGGCTGGTCCGCTGCTGAGACGCCGCTGGTTCGCTGCGGAGACGCCGCTGGTCCGCTGCGGAGACGCCGCTGGTCCGCTGCGGAGACGCCGCTGGTCCGCTGCGGAGACGCCGCTGGTCCGCTGCTGAGACGCCGCTGGTTCGCTGCGGAGACGCCGCTGGTTCGCTGCGGAGACGCCGCTGGTCCGCTGCGGAGACGCCGCTGGTCCGCTGCGGAGACGCCGCTGGTCCGCTGCGGAGACGCCGCTTGTCCGCTGCTGAGATGACCGGATGCGGGGGAGGGGGCGGGTTGAGGACGAGGTAACGAGCGGATGGCGTGTCGACTGATCGAACCCCAGCTGACGACACCAGACACCACCAAGTGGTAATCAATAGCCGGCCAGCCGTGCCACTTAGCCTTCCTGGCGGGCCCCGGCCACCGCTGCCGGGCACACTCGGCCTGCTGGGGGCACACTCGGCCTGCCCAGTCCTTACCCCGCCCTCTCCCACCCACCCATCATCCCCGTCCTTACCCCGCCCTCTCCCACCCACCCATCATCCCCGTCCTTACCCCGCCCTCTCCCACCCACCCATCATCCCCGACCCAACCACCGAGCCCCGTCCTTACCCCGCCCTCTCCCACCCACCCATCATCCCCGTCCTTACCCCGCCCTCTCCCACCCACCCATCATCCCCGACCCAACCACCGAGCCCCGTCCTTACCCCGCCCTCTCCCACCCACCCATCATCCCCGTCCTTACCCCGCCCTCTCCCACCCACCCATCATCCCCGTCCTTTCCCCGCCCTCTCCCACCCACCCATCATCCCCGTCCTTCCCCCGCCCTCTCCCACCCACCCATCATCCTCGTCCTTACCCCGCCCTCTCCCACCCACCCATCATCCCCGACCCAACCACCGAGCCCCGTCCTTACCCCGCCCTCTCCCACCCACCCATCATCCCCGTCCTTACCCCGCCCTCTCCCACCCACCCATCATCCCCGTCCTTACCCCGCCCTCTCCCACCCACCCATCATCCCCGACCCGACCCAACCACCGAGCCCCGTCCTTACCCCGCCCTCTCCCACCCACCCATCATCCCCGTCCTTACCCCGCCCTCTCCCACCCACCCATCATCCCCGTCCTTTCCCCGCCCTCTCCCACCCACCCATCATCCCCGTCCTTACCCCGCCCTCTCCCACCCACCCATCATCCTCGTCCTTACCCCGCCCTCTCCCACCCACCCATCATCCCTGACCCGACCCAACCACCGAGCCCCGTCCTTACCCCGCCCTCTCCCATCCACCCATCATCCCCGTCCTTACCCCGCCCTCTCCCACCCACCCATCATCCCCGTCCTTTCCCCGCCCTCTCCCACCCACCCATCATCCCCGTCCTTACCCCGCCCTCTCCCACCCACCCATCATCCTCGTCCTTACCCCGCCCTCTCCCACCCACCCATCATCCCCGACCCAACCACCGAGCCCCGTCCTTACCCCGCCCTCTCCCACCCACCCATCATCCCCGACCCAACCACCGAGCCCCGTCCTTACCCCACCCTCTCCCACCCACCCATCATCCTCGTCCTTACCCCGCCCTCTCCCACCCACCCATCATCCCCGACCCAACCACCGAGCCCCGTCCTTACCCCGCCCTCTCCCACCCACCCATCATCCCCGTCCTTACCCCGCCCTCTCCCACCCACCCATCATCCCTGTCCTTACCCCGCCCTCTCCCACCCACCCATCATCCCCGTCCTTACCCCGCCCTCTCCCACCCACCCATCATCCTCGTCCTTACCCCGCCCTCTCCCACCCACCCATCATCCCCGACCCGACCCAACCACCGAGCCCCGTCCTTACCCCCGCCCTCTCCCACCCACCCATCATCCCCGTCCTTACCCCGCCCTCTCCCACCCACCCATCATCCCCGTCCTTTCCCCGCCCTCTCCCACCCACCCATCATCCCCGTCCTTACCCCGCCCTCTCCCACCCACCCATCATCCTCGTCCTTACCCCGCCCTCTCCCACCCACCCATCATCCCCGACCCGACCCAACCACCGAGCCCCGTCCTTACCCCGCCCTCTCCCACCCACCCATCATCCCCGTCCTTACCCCGCCCTCTCCCACCCACCCATCATCCCCGTCCTTTCCCCGCCCTCTCCCACCCACCCATCATCCCCGTCCTTACCCCGCCCTCTCCCACCCACCCATCATCCTCGTCCTTACCCCGCCCTCTCCCACCCACCCATCATCCCCGACCCAACCACCGAGCCCCGTCCTTACCCCGCCCTCTCCCACCCACCCATCATCCCCGTCCTTACCCCGCCCTCTCCCACCCACCCATCATCCCCGTCCTTTCCCCGCCCTCTCCCACCCACCCATCATCACCGACCCGACCCAACCACCGAGCCCCGTCCTTACCCCGCCCTCTCCCACCCACCCATCATCCTCGTCCTTACCCCGCCCTCTCCCACCCACCCATCATCCCCGACCCGACCCAACCACCGAGCCCCGTCCTCACCCCGCCCTCTCCCACCCACCCATCATCCCCGTCCTTACCCCGCCCTCTCCCACCCACCCATCATCCCCGTCCTTTCCCCGCCCTCTCCCACCCACCCATCATCCCCGTCCTTTCCCCGCCCTCTCCCACCCACCCATCATCCCCGTCCTTACCCCGCCCTCTCCCACCCACCCATCATCCTCGTCCTTACCCCGCCCTCTTCCACCCACCCATCATCCCCGACCCGACCCAACCACCGAGCCCCGTCCTTACCCCGCCCTCTCCCACCCACCCATCATCCCCGTCCTTACCTCGCCCTCTCCCACTTACCCATCATCCTCGTCCTTACCCCGCCCTCTCCCACCCACCCATCATCCCCGTCCTTTCCCCGCCCTCTCCCACCCACCCATCATCCTCGTCCTTACCCCGCCCTCTCCCACCCACCCATCATCCCCGACCCGACCCAACCACCGAGCCCCGTCCTTACCCCGCCCTCTCCCACCCACCCATCACCGCCGACCCAGCCAGCCAAAACTCGACCAGTCATCCCCACCCCGACCAGCCAACACTCGACCAATCATCCCCGACCCGACTAGCCAACACTCGACCAGTCATCCCCGACCCGACCCAGCCAACACTCGACCACTCATCCCCGACCCGACCAGCCAACACTCGACCAGTCATCCCCGACCCGACCAGCCAACACTCGACCAGTCATCCCCGACCCGACCAGCCAACACTCGACCAGTCATCCACGACCCGACCCAGCCAGCCAACACTCGACCAGTCATCCCCGACCCGACCAGCCAACACTCGACCAGTCATCCCCGACCCGACCTAGCCAACACTCGACCAGTCATATCCGACCCGACCCAGCCAACACTCGACCAGTCATCCCCGACCCGACCAGCCAACACTCGACCAGTCATCCCCGACCCGACCCAGCCAACACTTGACCAGTCATCCCCGACCCGACCCAGCCAACACTCGACCAGTCATCCCCGACCCGACCAGCCAACACTCGACCATGCATCCCCGACCCGACCAGCCAACACTCGACCAGTCATCCCCGACCCGACCAGCCAACACTCGACCAGTCATCCACGACCCGACCCAGCCAGCCAACACTCGACCAGTCATCCCCGACCCGACCAGCCAAAACTCGACCAGTCATCCCGACCCGACCAGCCAACACTCGACCAGTCATCCCCGACCCGACCAGTCAACACTCGACCAGTCATCCCCGACCCGACCCAGCCAACACTCGACCAGTCATCCCCGACCCGACCCAGCAAACACTCGACCAGTCATCCCCGACCCGACCAGCCAACACTCGACCAGTCATCCCCGACCCGACCCAGCCAACACTCGACCAGTCATCCCGACCCGACCCGACCCAGTCAACATTCGACCAGTCATCCCCGACCCGACCAGCCAACACTCGACCAGTCATCCCCGACCCGACCCAGCCAACACTCGACCAGTCATCCCGACCCGACCCGACCCAGTCAACATTCGACCAGTCATCCCCGACCCGACCCAGCAAACACTCGACCAGTCATCCCCGACCCGACCAGCCAACACTCGACCAGTCATCCCCGACCCGACCCAGCCAACACTCGACCAGTCATCCCGACCCGACCCGACCCAGTCAACATTCGACCAGTCATCCCCGACCCGACCAGCCAACACTCGACCAGTCATCCCCGACCCGACCCAGCTAACACTCGACCAGCCATCTCCGACCCGACCCGACCAACACTCGACCAGTCATCCCCGACCCGACCAGCCAACACTCGACCAGTCATCCCCGTCCCGACCCAGTCAACATTCGACCAGTCATCCCCGACCCGACCAGCCAACACTCGACCAGTCATCCCCGACCCGACCAGCCAGCCAACACTCGACCAGTCATCCCCGACCCAGCCAGCCAACACTCGACCAGTCATCCCGACCCGACCCAGCCAACACTCAACCAGTCATCCTCGACCCGACCCAGCCAACACTCGACCAGTCATCCCCGACCCGACCCAGCCAACACTCGACCAGTCATCCCCGACCCGACCCAGCCAACACTCGACCAGTCATCCCCGACCCAGCCAGCCAACACTCGACCAGTCATCCCCGACCCGACCCAGCCAACACTCGACCAGTCATCCCCGACCCGACCCAGCCAACACTCAACCAGTCATCCCCGACCCGACCAGCCAACACTCGACCAGTCATCACCGACCCAGCCAGCCAACACTCGACCAGTCATCCCCGACCCGACCCAGCCAACACTCGACCAGTCATCCCGACCCGACCCAGCCAACACTCGACCAGTCATCTCGACCCGACCCAGCCAACACTTGACCAGTCATCCCCGACCCGACCCAGCCAACACTCGACCAGTCATCCCGACCCGACCCAGCCAACACTTGACCAGTCATCCCCGACCCGACCCAGCCAACACTCGACCAGTCATCCCGACCCGACCCAGCCAACACTCGACCAGTCATCCCCGACCCAGCCAGCCAACACTCGACCAGTCATCCCCGACCCGACCCAGCCAACACTCGACCAGTCATCCCCGACCCGACCCAGCCAACACTCAACCAGTCATCCCCGACCCGACCAGCCAACACTCGACCAGTCATCACCGACCCAGCCAGCCAACACTCGACCAGTCATCCCCGACCCGACCCAGCCAACACTCGACCAGTCATCCCCGACCCGACCCAGCCAACACTCAACCAGTCATCCCCGACCCGACCAGCCAACACTCGACAAGTCATCACCGACCCAGCCAGCCAACACTCGACCAGTCATCCCCGACCCGACCCAGCCAACACTCGACCAGTCATCCCGACCCGACCCAGCCAACACTTGACCAGTCATCCCCGACCCGACCCAGCCAACACTCGACCAGTCATCCCGACCCGACCCAGCCAACACTCGACCAGTCATCCCGACCCGACCCGACCCAGCCAACACTCGACCAGTCATCCCGACCCGACCCAGCCAACACTCGACCAGTCATCCCGACCCGACCCAGCCAACACTCGACCAGTCATCCCGACCCGACCAGCCAACACTCGACCAGTCATCCCCGACCCGACCCAGCAAACACTCGACCAGTCATCCCCGACCCGACCAGCCAACACTCGACCAGTCATCCCCGACCCGACCCAGCCAACACTCGACCAGTCATCCCGACCCGACCCGACCCAGTCAACATTCGACCAGTCATCCCCGACCCGACCAGCCAACACTCGACCAGTCATCCCCGACCCGACCCAGCTAACACTCGACCAGCCATCTCCGACCCGACCCGACCAACACTCGACCAGTCATCCCCGACCCGACCAGCCAACACTCGACCAGTCATCCCCGTCCCGACCCAGTCAACATTCGACCAGTCATCCCCGACCCGACCAGCCAACACTCGACCAGTCATCCCCGACCCGACCAGCCAGCCAACACTCGACCAGTCATCCCCGACCCAGCCAGCCAACACTCGACCAGTCATCCCGACCCGACCCAGCCAACACTCAACCAGTCATCCTCGACCCGACCCAGCCAACACTCGACCAGTCATCCCCGACCCGACCCAGCCAACACTCGACCAGTCATCCCCGACCCGACCCAGCCAACACTCGACCAGTCATCCCCGACCCAGCCAGCCAACACTCGACCAGTCATCCCCGACCCGACCCAGCCAACACTCGACCAGTCATCCCCGACCCGACCCAGCCAACACTCAACCAGTCATCCCCGACCCGACCAGCCAACACTCGACCAGTCATCACCGACCCAGCCAGCCAACACTCGACCAGTCATCCCCGACCCGACCCAGCCAACACTCGACCAGTCATCCCGACCCGACCCAGCCAACACTCGACCAGTCATCTCGACCCGACCCAGCCAACACTTGACCAGTCATCCCCGACCCGACCCAGCCAACACTCGACCAGTCATCCCGACCCGACCCAGCCAACACTTGACCAGTCATCCCCGACCCGACCCAGCCAACACTCGACCAGTCATCCCGACCCGACCCAGCCAACACTCGACCAGTCATCCCCGACCCAGCCAGCCAACACTCGACCAGTCATCCCCGACCCGACCCAGCCAACACTCGACCAGTCATCCCCGACCCGACCCAGCCAACACTCAACCAGTCATCCCCGACCCGACCAGCCAACACTCGACCAGTCATCACCGACCCAGCCAGCCAACACTCGACCAGTCATCCCCGACCCGACCCAGCCAACACTCGACCAGTCATCCCCGACCCGACCCAGCCAACACTCAACCAGTCATCCCCGACCCGACCAGCCAACACTCGACAAGTCATCACCGACCCAGCCAGCCAACACTCGACCAGTCATCCCCGACCCGACCCAGCCAACACTCGACCAGTCATCCCGACCCGACCCAGCCAACACTTGACCAGTCATCCCCGACCCGACCCAGCCAACACTCGACCAGTCATCCCGACCCGACCCAGCCAACACTCGACCAGTCATCCCGACCCGACCCGACCCAGCCAACACTCGACCAGTCATCCCGACCCGACCCAGCCAACACTCGACCAGTCATCCCGACCCGACCCAGCCAACACTCGACCAGTCATCCCGACCCGACCAGCCAACACTCGACCAGTCATCCCCGACCCGACCCAGCCAACACTTGACCAGTCATCCCCGACCCGACCCAGCCAACACTCGACCAGTCATCCCGACCCGACCCAGCCAACACTCAACCAGTCATCCCCGACCCGACCCAGCCAACACTCGACCAGTCATCCCCGACCCGACCCAGCCAACACTCGACCAGTCATCCCCGACCCGACCCAGCCAACACTCGACCAGTCATCCCCGACCCGACCCAGTCAACACTCGACCAGTCATCCCGACCCGACCCAGCCAACACTCGACCAGTCATCCCGACCCGACCCAGCCAACACTCGACCAGTCATCCCGACCCGACCCAGCCAACACTCGACCAGTCATCCCCGACCCGACCCAGCCAACACTCGACCAGTCATCCCGACCCGACCCAGCCAACACTCGACCAGTCATCCCCGACCCGACCCAGCCAACACTCAACCAGTCATCCCCGACCCGACCAGCCAACACTCGACCAGTCATCACCGACACAGCCAGCCAACACTCGACCAGTCATCCCCGACCCGACCCAGCCAACACTCGACCAGTCATCCCCGACCCGACCCAGCCAACACTCAACCAGTCATCCCCGACCCGACCAGCCAACACTCGACCAGTCATCACCGACCCAGCCAGCCAACACTCGACCAGTCATCCCCGACCCGACCCAGCCAACACTCGACCAGTCATCCCGACCCGACCCAGCCAACACTTGACCAGTCATCCCCGACCCGACCCAGCCAACACTCGACCAGTCATCCCGACCCGACCCAGCCAACACTCGACCAGTCATCCCGACCCGACCCGACCCAGCCAACACTCGACCAGTCATCCCGACCCGACCCAGCCAACACTCGACCAGTCATCCCGACCCGACCCAGCCAACACTTGACCAGTCATCCCCGACCCGACCCAGCCAACACTCGACCAGTCATCCCGACCCGACCCAGCCAACACTCGACCAGTCATCCCCGACCCAGCCAGCCAACACTCGACCAGTCATCCCCGACCCGACCCAGCCAACACTCGACCAGTCATCCCCGACCCGACCCAGCCAACACTCAACCAGTCATCCCCGACCCGACCAGCCAACACTCGACCAGTCATCACCGACCCAGCCAGCCAACACTCGACCAGTCATCCCCGACCCGACCCAGCCAACACTCGACCAGTCATCCCCGACCCGACCCAGCCAACACTCAACCAGTCATCCCCGACCCGACCAGCCAACACTCGACCAGTCATCACCGACCCAGCCAGCCAACACTCGACCAGTCATCCCCGACCCGACCCAGCCAACACTCGACCAGTCATCCCGACCCGACCCAGCCAACACTTGACCAGTCATCCCCGACCCGACCCAGCCAACACTCGACCAGTCATCCCGACCCGACCCAGCCAACACTCGACCAGTCATCCCGACCCGACCCGACCCAGCCAACACTCGACCAGTCATCCCGACCCGACCCAGCCAACACTCGACCAGTCATCCCGACCCGACCCAGCCAACACTCGACCAGTCATCCCGACCCGACCAGCCAACACTCGACCAGTCATCCCCGACCCGACCCAGCCAACACTTGACCAGTCATCCCCGACCCGACCCAGCCAACACTCGACCAGTCATCCCGACCCGACCCAGCCAACACTCAACCAGTCATCCCCGACCCGACCCAGCCAACACTCGACCAGTCATCCCCGACCCGACCCAGCCAACACTCGACCAGTCATCCCCGACCCGACCCAGCCAACACTCGACCAGTCATCCCCGACCCGACCCAGCCAACACTCGACCAGTCATCCCGACCCGACCCAGCCAACACTCGACCAGTCATCCCGACCCGACCCAGCCAACACTCGACCAGTCATCCCGACCCGACCCAGCCAACACTCGACCAGTCATCCCCGACCCGACCCAGCCAACACTCGACCAGTCATCCCGACCCGACCCAGCCAACACTCGACCAGTCATCCCCGACCCGACCCAGCCAACACTCGACCAGTCATCCCCGACCCGACCCAGCCAACACTCGACCAGTCATCCCCGACCCGACCCAGCCAACACTCGACCAGTCATCCCGACCCGACCCAGCCAACACTCGACCAGTCATCCCCGACCCAGCCAGCCAACACTCGACCAGTCATCACCGACCCGACCAGCCAACACTCGACCAGTCATCCCGACCCGACCCAGCCAACACTCGACCAGTCATCCCCGACCCGACCCAGCCAACACTCGACCAGTCATCCCCGACCCGACCCAGCCAACACTCGACCCACTGACCCACGCATGCACATTTGATGGCCTCCGGACCACAACACAGCACGGCATCTGTGCCGTGTTTGAACGTGGGCGTGTCACGGCATCTGTGCCGTGTTTGAACGTGGGCGTGTCACGGCATCTGTACCGTGTTTGAACGTGGGCGTGTCACGGCATATGTGCCGTGTTCGAACGTGGGCGTGTCACGGCCAGCCCTGCTTAGAGTCTCTCAGTCTGACTACGTGTCACAGATCTGGTAAATAAGACACTGAAGACACTGGAGCCGGCGAATGCGGCTGGAGAGACATTGGAACCGAACAGACAGAAGCACAACAACAGACAAATGCTGCCAGACGAGGGACGCGTGCCGCGCCGCTGATGGACCAGGGAATGGCATCGGATTCTGATAATCGTATTAACAGTCGGTTGCTTCACCAAGAACATAAATATTTATAGCATTGCCGTTGCGGAAATATGCAAATTTGCATAGCTTTCTCGCAAGCTGTCAAGAGTGGATTTATTTAATCTTACTAAACATGTATGAGAAATGTTATATTTGCATAATCAATTTCGAATGACAATGAGGGTAGTCTCTTACAAAACTATCACCTAAACAACCTTAAAGGGAATAGTGCACCTTTAACGTTGGTTTTTAACTGAGATAGCCATATTGTCGGGAGTACTGAGAAATCTCCAAATCTGATTTGTGTTCCTTCCAAAACGACCTAGTTGCTGAGTTTCAACGCAAAAACCGTTGGGTTTATTTGGTTTTATTTTATCTCGTCAATCTCGCAAATCACAAATCTCGTGACGTTTCGCATGCGTCATTAGTGTGATTTCTACGGCACTTGGTTTTCGCTATTTGAACCGACCGCCACCGAAACGTATCATGTGTTTGGAAACAGAATTGCAAGGGAAGGTCGTTCCTCGTCTGGCGTAGCCATTGGTTCAAAATCAGTTTCACGAAGCTGACTCGTCTAGATTGCGATATCGCCGCTATTGTGGTCCAAGGCAAACACGACGAATCTGAAACATCATGTGACTAGGTTTTAAGTAAATAATTTGGTCAATTTTGAACTGATTTCCAATAGAAAATTACAAAAGGATGCTTCGTGAAAAGACGCATTTTTGACGGGTGGCTGGTCGCGGTATCTGCAATATATCGATTGATATTTGACAATGTTTGTTTTGGGTTGACGTTGCCTTCTCGCTTTGTTAGAAATATTATTGGCCAGAACTTTGTCAGTTTTACTTGGATTTCCAATTGAAAATGGTGCAACACGCGTCTTGAAAAGGCGATGGGTGGCTCGTACCGGTAGCTACAATATTCACAGCAGTTAATTGCATTCACTGCACATCCACCACACACCGATGAACACATAAACACATTTATGGGTAGGTATATCACATATATTTATGTATATGCACATTTATGGGTATGTATTCACGCAACGTCACTCCAACTTCACTCAAACAAGGCTATAGGGCAAACATTCACGCATTTTCAATCGCGACCATTTACTCGCGAGTCGCGACCCAGCGAACGTGGTTGTTAGTGTTGTTCATATTCTGATTCAAGGATAGACTGTTGCCGGTATGACGTCACAACTCGTTTTGGTGACGCAAGATTCTTGTGACGTCACATGTAAAAATATGAATATTTGTTTTCAAATTACAGCAAATTGCTACTTTGTTCGCAAAAACGAATGCCAGAACCGTAATCAGGCCACTCTTTTCCATCATTCCACGTACTTTTCACAAGATGCACTATTCCCTTTATTAAAATACAGCTATATGAAACTATTCCCTTATGCTATGTATATACCGATGACAATGTCTCCTGTGAATGTCTCTCCAGCTGGCCACCAGACGCCGCGGCACTCAGTCTGTCCACGGGAGGGTGTGGTCCCAGTGTCCCCCCCCCCCCCCCACCCCCTCCTCCCCGCGGCGGCCGAGTCGGGGTCAACAGCTCATCAGCGGCACTCCGAGTGGAGCGGTCACGGCCACGCCCTCCTCGGCCGCTCATCATCCCAGCTGACGGCGGCGGCGGCGGCGGCGGCGGCGGCGGTCAGCACGGGCTAATGCAACGGCAACATGCTGGGGGGGGGGGGGGGGGGGCTTACCAGCTCCGTGGTCCTGACCTACCTGGGAGGGGTGCTGAGAAGTGGGACACCTGACAAACACCATCGCTCTCAGCGCTGGTCATCGATTGACGGGCAGACATCTGCCGATGTTGTCACTTGTCACTAATTGACATATGACGGACCAGGCACCGTGTGACATATGACGGACCAGGTGTGACATATGACGGACCAGGCACTGTGTGACATATTACGGACCAGGTGTGACATATGACGGACCAGGCACCGTGTGACATATGACGGACCAGGCACCGTGTGGCATATGACGGACCAGGCACCATGTGATATATGACGGACCAGACACCGTGTGACATATGACGGACCAGGCACCGTGTGACATATGACGGACCAGGTGTGACATATGACGGACCAGGCACTGTGTGACATATGACGGAC
Source organism: Chirona hameri (assembly GCA_036785665.1). NCBI lineage: Eukaryota > Metazoa > Arthropoda > Thecostraca > Balanomorpha > Balanidae > Chirona > Chirona hameri. The sequence goes on along the minus strand of JAXIVJ010020101.1, from coordinate 1,665 downwards.
CAGGTGTGACATATGACAGACCAGGCACCGTGTGACATATGACGGACCAGGCACCGTGTGACATATGACGGACCAGGTGTGACATATGACGGACCAGGCACCGTGTGACATATGACGGACCAGGCACCGTGTGACATATGACGGAGAAGGCACCGTGTGACATATGACGGACCAGGCACTGTGTGACATATGACGGATCATGCACCGTGTGACATATGACGTACCAGGCACTGTGTGACATATGACGGACCAGGTGTGACATATGACGGACCAGGCACCGTGTGACATATGACGGACCAGGCACTGTGTGACATATGACGGACCAGGTGTGACATATGACGGACCAGGCACCGTGTGACATATGACGGACCAGGTGTGACATATGACGGACCAGGCACCGTGTGGCATATGACGGACCAGGCACCGTGTGACATATGACGGACCAGACACCGTGTGACATATGACGGACCAGGCACCGTATGACATATGACGGACCCGGCACCGTGTGACATATGACGGACCAGGCACCGTGTGACATATGACGGACCAGGCACCGTGTGACATATGACGGACCAGGCACCGTGTGACATATGTCGGACCAGGCACCGTGTGACATATGACGGACCAGACACCGTGTGACATATGACGGACCAGGCACCGTGTGACATATGACGGACCAGGAGTGACATATGACGGACCAGGCACTGTGTGACATATGACGGACCAGGTGTGACATATGACAGACCAGGCACCGTGTGACATATGACGGACCAGGCACCGTGTGACATATGACGGACCAGGTGTGACATATGACGGACCAGGCACCGTGTGACATATGACGGACCAGGCACCGTGTGACATATGACGGAGCAGGCACCGTGTGACATATGACGGACCAGGCACTGTGTGACATATGACGGATCATGCACCGTGTGACATATGACGGACCAGGCACCGTGTGACATATGACGGACCAGGCACCGTGTGACATATGACGGAGCAGGCACCGTGTGACATATGACGGACCAGGCACTGTGTGACATATGACGGATCATGCACCGTGTGACATATGACGTACCAGGCACTGTGTGACATATGACGGACCAGGTGTGACATATGACGGACCAGGCACCGTGTGACATATGACGGACCAGGCACTGTGTGACATATGACGGACCAGGTGTGACATATGACGGACCAGGCACCGTGTGACATATGACGGACCAGGTGTGACATATGACGGACCAGGCACCGTGTGGCATATGACGGACCAGGCACCGTGTGACATATGACGGACCAGACACCGTGTGACATATGACGGACCAGGCACCGTATGACATATGACGGACCCGGCACCGTGTGACATATGACGGACCAGGCACCGTGTCACATATGACGGACCAGGCACCGTGTGACATATGACGGACCAGGCACCGTGTGACATATGACGGACCAGGCACCGTGTGACATATGACGGACCAGACACCGTGTGACATATGACGGACCAGGCACCGTGTGACATATGACGGACCAGGTGTGACATATGACGGACCAGGCACTGTGTGACATATGACGGACCAGGTGTGACATATGACAGACCAGGCACCGTGTGACATATGACGGACCAGGCACCGTGTGACATATGACGGACCAGGTGTGACATAT
>JAXIVJ010020100.1:0-15253 GCA_036785665.1 Chirona hameri | reverse complement strand
TTCTGGTCGGCCTGCGCTGGCTGCTTTGTCGCCCTTGCCGACATGCTCAAGGGGCCCTCCGACCTGCCCTGGAGCCCCTCTGTGCTGGCCAGGGGCCACTTCAGCATGTTCAGGGACCCTTCTTACCCGCCCAGAGGTCCTTTCGGTCTGATCAGGGGCCCCTCCGATCTGCGCAGGGGCCCATTTAATTTTCTGCGGGCCCTCTGGTCTCTCCAGGAACCCTTTAACCTTCTAAGGGGCGCTTCCGACCTAGCAAGGGACTGCGCTGGCTGTTTTGTCACCTTGCGACATACTCCGAGGGCCCTCCGACCTGCCCTGGGGCCCCTCCGTGCTGGCTAGGGGCTCATTCGGCATGTTCAGGGGCCCTTCTGACCCACCTAGGGGCCCTTTCGGTCTGGTCAGGGCCCCTCTGACCTGCACAGGGGCCCTCTTAACTTCCCAGGGGCCCTCTGGTCTGTACAGGGGCCCTCCAACCTGCTCAGGGCCCTTATGACCTGGCAAAGGACTGCGCTGTCCGCTTTGTCGCCCTGTCGACATGCTCAGGGGCCTCTCAACCTGCCCAGGGGCCCCTCTGTGCTGGCTAGGGGCCCATTCGTCGTGTTCAGGGTGCCCTCTGACCCGCTCAGGGGCCCTTTCGGTCTTGACAGGGGCCCCTCTGACATGCACAGGGCTCTTTTGAACGTCCAAGGGGCCCTCTGGTCTTTCAGAGAGGGCCCTGGTGGCCCTAAAGGACCTCTGAAGTCCGCTAAACTCTCTAAAGACCACGCTTCGTGTAGTAAAGAGCCTATGATACCGCGCTTCGCGCGGTCTCGTCGGCCCTTTTCGGCGCGCTGCGCGCGCCGAAAAGGGCCCTCGCGCGCAAAAAAGGGATCTCCTGGCCTCTAGGGGGTCCGCCCCCGCCGCCCTCCCCTGGGCTACGTGCCTGTTCAAGGCATTACTGACAAAGACATGTTGGGCATGCCCATGCCACTGGCTGCGTTTGCACTGCTATCTCTACACATTTGTATCATTAAGTCAAAGCGCAAATCAAACAAGAAAAGAAATAGGAAGCCGTCATCATCACCCTCGTCAGAAACGTCGTCAGTCACCGCCGCCGCTACATGAGCTTTCACCACTGACGCTTACCGGAGCCGATGTCACCGCCGCCACAGGAGCAGTCCACCACCGCAGCTACCAGAACCAATATCACCGTTTCTGCCGGGGCATGGCACCACCGTCTCTATCAGAGCTCTCACCACCGCCGCTACAAGAGCCGTTGAGTCGCCAAACCCGAACATTGTCATAGGTAACGGCATATTTCGTCGGACTCTCCAAACAGTCGCTGGGGCGACGAATCACAGACCCAGTGAGCGTTATTGCGTTCCGCCTGCGCCGGGAGACGCCGAGTCGCCTCCGCCGGAGCCAGGGACTGCGGTCTCACCTCTGCCAGAGCTGGGGAAGGTATCTGGAGCCGCTATACCCGTTCGCGATATTGTTAACTAAAATTCGCGATACCCCGCCCATTACAAGTTATTAAATATTTCGCTATGAAAGGAGGAGATAAATGTGTTGGATCTATGCGTCTTGCCCGCCGCGATGGCCCGGCGCTCGGACGCCCCCCGCTACGCTATGTACCAGAGCCACCACGCGCGCGCGCTGACCACCAATAGCGACGAAACTAGTTGCGTAGTGTCCTATGCGTAGTGCTAAGTTTTCAGCCTGTTCAGTTTTAGCTCTGTTCGATATTCATCGACGTGGATTCTGGAAGCCCCACTCCGTGGAAGCTCCTAAATACATACAAACATGCATTCATACATCTCATATGTATATTTTAAAAGAAACAATGGCATGAATACCCCGCCGCTCATTAGCAGCTCCAAACGTCGCTTGTCGTTCTGGACTTCACGTATACCTCACACACACACACACACACACACACACACACACACACACACACACACACACACACACACACACACACACACACACACACACACACACACACACACACACACATACATATGCATTGAGCCAACTCAGTGGGATGGGAACCTCGCCGCTCATTACAGCAGCCCCAAACGGCGCTTATCGGTCTGAATAATGTTGTAGTATGTGCAATAGTTCACGTCCTTCCAGGTTCTTTTGGACAGGATTGGTTGTTTGGAAATGCTTTCTACACACTTTGACATGGATGGGCACTTCAAGTCCTTGATGTATTCATGCATACAACTAACTACCGCACTTTTTTCTTCTGGCGTCCACGGTCTCCTCGTGACTTTTTTCTTCCCATCCTTCCTGTTCGTTTCTTGGCTTCTTGGCTTCGTCTTCTTGACTCTCCCTTCGCCTCCTGCTCCAGCATCGGCTGTTTCACCTGCTTCTCCATCTTCTTCTGCTTCAGCGTCTGCCACTCTCCACGCTCATTGGCCGACGGCTGATGACGAGGATGAGGGTCAGAATAGCCGAACATCATTTGCTTACGTAACTTTAATTGCATGGCGCCGTGCGGAGGGCATGGGTGTCTAGGAGCTTTTAGAGGATTTTTCCTAGTTTGAGAAAACGTTGAGAGTTATACAAATGTATATGTGAAAGGTCAATTAATTTTGATGCGATGTAACGCGACGTATTTACTATTTAGAGACCGCACGGGGCGGGAGAGCTCCTGCCACGTACAGCGCCTTGGCGCGTGCGTTGCCAGGAAACTAGAGTTGCAGAATTCTGGTCCCAGCGTCCCAGCGCTGGGACCAGACCTGGTCACGGCCGTGACTGAAGCTGTGGCCTGTGACTGGCAAGGTCAGCGCCATAGGGTTAGCATTGCAGCGCCGTGACTAAAGCTGTGACTTGCCAGCTCATGCCGTGGCCGTGACTGGGCTGTGACCGAAGATCTCGGTTTTTCTGCACTGGTCTCCACAGGCAAAAGCACATTGCGTCTCGCCACGGCACCCACTAGCGGATCCAGGGGGAGGGGGGGGGGGCAGGGTATGGCGGACATGCCCCTCCCCCGACAAACTTCTAGACAAACCTCAAATCGGCGCAAAATTGACACATTTCCTGATATAGAACAAAATCCAAGCAACTTTGACTAAGGATTTTTTTTTAATCAGCTAGCAATGCATAAGCAAGCGAAATCCGAATGAGTTTTCAGAATTGTGTGAGACTTTTTGGAATCCCCCCCAAAAAAACGTTCCCCTCCCCCACCACCACCGTTCTGGATCTGCCAATGGCGGCGCCTAATGGGCCGGCGTCGGCTGGAGACGCGACGAGCGGGCGGGATGGTGTGGTGCGGAGACGCGGGCGGGAAGTGTAATTTTAAACAGTTACTTTGAATTGCTTGAATGCATTTGACAATCGACTTATCTAATCAGATTTTCATGAAACTCGTCAAAAAAGATGAGAATATCTATTTTGTGGGTATGCTTTGGCTTTTGCCAAGAACTGTCAGACGTTATCATCGCAAATTGTCAACTGTTATATCAGCAACTGTGTTTTATTTATCAGGTAAGCCTAGTGCAATTTTTCCTTAGCCATAATATGGGCCGCATGATTTAAATTAAGACTATTTGAGTGTTATCACTGTTTGAGTATTGTATGTGGTGGCTGTCCGGTCTGCCATCGTGAGCCAAAGGACAGTTAACTTTGCCGGCCCAAAATGTAAATAGTTTGAGTACGATGACAATTTTCTCAACGACATAAGATACGTCGTTCAATTTGTGACAGATTGTTATCTTAATTGTAACAATAGGTCGGCAAATGAAGAAATCAGGCGACACACACCGGAGGGACGTGCGCGTTGGCGTTTTACGTACGGCGGTCCGGCTGGAATCGCCGGTCAGTGGAATTTGCCGGCCCATAACTTTAAAAAAATTGTGTTGCATTGCGATTTTCCCAAAGTCATCCAATCATCGCTTAATTTGTGGTATATAGACATCTTAAGTGTAACAATCGGCCGGTAAACGAAGGAACCAAGCGGGACAAAAACGGGGGGAGTACGCGGCAGGCCGGAATCACCGGGCAGCAAACTGTTCCGGCCCATAACTTAAAAAGTTTGGGTCGGATTGCAATTTTCGCAACGGCACCCAATACAACGCTTAATTTGTGGTAGATAAAAATCTTAAGTTTAAAAATCAGCCAACAAACAAAGTAACCAAGCGACAAAAAAGCGGGAGAGGTCTACGCGTTAACCCTACGTAGGCGACCGGCCGGCCGGCCGCGAGACCCACCTCCGCGTCACAGCAGCTGCGGGGTCGTTGCAACTAAATTACGAGTTGTCGCCACTTTTTCGGCCGGAGCGGTCTACCCAAGGCTACCGGTCTACCTGGTTTACATCAGGGTAATAGAACAACGGGTAGAACAGTAAGGAATTTAACGCCCAAATGAATTAGACAAGATATATTTTGTATCGTAATTGTTTTGTCTATGATAAATTATTGGTATTGTTTGCTAACAATAACTTCTATTTCCATAGATTACATCTTTATTTATTGAATTAAACGCCAACAAATATACGAAGTAGTAGTCAAAGTAGTGTATTTGTAGTAAATGTAGTAGCATTTGGAAGCGATCATATTAAATTATACTACGAAGTAGTAGTCGAAGTAGTGTATATTTCAGTACTGTAGTAGCATTTGATGTGGAGCCGCGCTCAGGCGCCGGTCTTTTCGGCTTACGGCTCTCGGTTCTTCCCACCATCTCCAACACTGAGATGCGCCGCTCACGATGAACCGACGCGGCGCCGACGCACTCCGTCTCAGACGCCGCACAGTCTGTGAACACCGACTCGTCACCGCTCTCGTCTGATGCCATCCGCTGAGATACAGACTCTCCGCCCTCTCCGTTCACTGCACCACCAGTCACCGGTCACTCGCTATCTTTCACGGACAGTCACTGATCTCGCTCTTATCTCTGCATAGAAACGCTCAAAAGTATGTAACAATGACAGGTTGGTTCTGGCCTCCCGGGCGCACGCGCCATACATACAGACATACATGTGTTTGTAAGAATTGATTTATAATTCACTGTAGTCTCATATCATTTGTGCAATGTTGTAATAGATGGCAAGCATTGTTTTCAATGAATTAACATGATTTACAAGACTTCTCTGACCAGTAGTAGTGAACAAGGTGATAGCGTAATGCCGACTGGCAGTTTGTAACAGCCGGGATTGGGATTAGCTCTAGTTGGGATGGGATTAGCCCTAGCTCTGCGTGCTCTGTATTAGTTAGTTAGCTGTAAGACGGTTTTCTTATTTCGTTTTAGCCGCTGTCTGTGCCTTCCGCATTGCGCCATATCGTTTCGTTGGCGCCACAATGTCGGGCTCCCGCAGCCCAGGCTATCCATCACACGCACGGCATGCGACACGTGTATATGTTGGGTATTTTCTTAACGACGACCGAGCAGCTCTGCCTCGAGTCGAGCTGTCAGAGACTAGTGAGAGACTTGGAGCAAAAACCATAAAACTGTCAGTATTGGGGAGCAGAGATATCCCACGCATCTAGTTGGCCTCGCTCGCTGTCACTGACCTCGCTCGCTGTCGGCGTCAGAAGGGCGGTGCCCAGCCACTGTTGCTAAGGACGACGACTAGTTGGAACCGGCTAGCGCCGGTATCTAATGACGTCAGAAGCGACCTTTGGCCTGAGTATAAAACGGCTCTCTGGCCGGCAGTGAGGGAGGTAAGCCAGTTCGAAGCTGGACCGAGTCGCGCTAACATCTCGTCTCTCTGTTGCCTCCGCCACTTGGACACTCTACTTTTGGCGATACAGTAACCATTGTTTACGTGGCACTCTGCCTGTGACCTGACTCTCTGTTGGCTAAGTGAACCGGAGTTGGCCTCTGTGTGTCTACTCTGCGTGTCTACTGCTTCAAATATCACCTCTGCCGTCTACCTCTGATCTTTGCCGAAGCTGGTGGGGTGCAGCCATTGCATCCACCAACAGCCACTGACGAGAGGGGGCCGTTACAAGTTGGGTATCATACTTATGGTGATTTTTCATGGTTATTTGTATTGTGGTTCTTTTGTACTTTAGCCACACTAATAACTCGAACATAACATGTAACATTTAATGACCATGATACAGGGAGACACAAGCATGGCGCACAGGTAATTAAGACACAAACATACAAGTTCACCAGTTCAAGTAGTTTTATTTTCATGAGTTCATGTTTGTTAGGTAAGCTGTGAATTGGCCAGGTGAACATGTACACTGGAAAAAATGTTCACATTTCATGCCTTGCCGAGTTGTCAAAACTCACTACAGTAAAACTCACATTTATTTAGTATTTCTCATGCAATACCAAGGCGACACTCACGCAAGGATGAGTTTTGCCTGAGTATTTACTATTTACGTGAGTTGTCATAACTCACGACAGTAACACTCAGGCCCTTACTAGCAAAACTAACCCTTACTAAGGTAATAATCATGTAATGCTAAGCCCGCCCTAAGGTAAAACTCATGCAAACTAAGGTGTAATTAACCCTTACCAATGTCAATACTCAGGAAATGCTAATGCAAACCAAGTCTGGGGTTAGTTTTATTTCTCTGGCATTACCAATGCTAATACTAATATGATTACTAATGGAATACTAATGACCGTCACACATTGGGCATTACAGCAGATACTGGGGCGAGACATAGATGTGTTGACGCTGCAATCTTCCCCACTGAGACACACCTTCCCAAATTTTGGTCACCATGCATCTATAGGTGCATGATGACCAACATTCCTAAACCTATCCATTACTTTTGTAAACTGTGGTTGTCAAAGTTGAAAATTCAGACATCTCATTTCAGTCAGCTAGTGCCTCAACATTTGATTCCAATCGTTAGTTATTCATAGATTTAGCCAGTAATAATATATTTAGCCAGAATCATCTATGTCATGTCAAAAATGTTGATGTCATGTAAAAAATCACATCACACAAAACTTATTAAGCCTATTATATAGGTATGCTGAGTGCTTGCCATTTATTATAGCATATTCAATTGCCTCTTGCAAATGCTAATGTGACCAATGTGACCAGTGAACAGTGACTTCTTCTGGAACAAGCATTATCAGTTGTCTGCAGCTGGTGAGTGAAATTGGTAGGAAAATGTCTGTTCATGCCAAGCTGCAGTTAAGAGTGGATGAAAGCTGAGCAAATATGGATATTGGGAGCAACACTGTGATGGAAGGCCAATGTAAGATACAGTTGAAGCTATGAGCGAGGCCTTGCAGACAAGTGCCGCCATGGACCTGTGTGTTGAATGAGATCATCATTGAGTTTTCACCGAATTAAGGCAAATTGTGGAATGTTCAAGGCACTTTTTCTGACATCTATACTGACTGCTGATCAATAAAGGCGTCAGTGTCTGAGTTTGTGTGTTTTGGTGGCGTGGCTGAACACATCAATTTGTTGTCAGTGAACTTCCAATTAGATAAGCCATCTGTCATCATGACATGTCATGACGTGTCATCATGACTTGTCATCTTATTAGCTTCTCATCTGTTATATGTGCTGCCATCTATACACTGGACTGTTCCAGACTAACCACAATTAGATCAGTACATACGCATGATTCATGCCATGACCCATATGAGTCCGTAATGGATTGGATTCATATTTAATACATTGCATCATGCAGTGGCGTACCGAGTATCAGGTCATGCAGGTCATGACCTGGTCCTTTGGACCCGAGGCGCCCATGCAAAGCTGGCGCCCCTCCGATCGGTCACGACGCCCCTCTGGCCAGTGACTGTGCCACTCCGGCCAGTGAGGACGCTCCCCGGCCAGTAACGTCACTTTTGCGGCCCGTGACAGCGCCCCTCCAGCCAGCGACGGTGCCCCTCCGACTCCGACTAGTGACTGTCCCTCTTCGGCGAGTGACGGCGCCCCTCCGGCCAGTGACTCTCCTTCCGCATGGTGTGCGGAAGGAGAGGCGGTCGAATTCGCCGGATCTAATACGCAAACACAATCGACAAACAATGCTTTGGCCGACATCAGATGAAGATGCGGGCAATAGTCTCGACGGTGGCAGGTTACGGGCGCGGATCCAGGATTTCAGTCAGGGGGGAGGGGGCGACATACAAAAAGTTGCGCCCTACGGGCGCGTTTGTATGGCACGACATGGGCGGGACCCGGGCTCAGGGGGGGGGGGGGGGACCCCAGCGCGCTCTGCCTGGATCCGGGCCTGGATTACATGTATATATAAAGTAAATCTGTCGCGCATCGTTTTGCGTTGCGTGCTGGCAAGTGGCAATATGTCCGATTCATTTTTGAGACGAGGATTTCTGTTGGTGGTTCTATCGGTATTATCGCCATGACTGTTCACATGCAATAGAAAGCGTATTATTAATTTTATTTACTAGTAATGTATTCATTAAATAAGAACAAAAAACGAGAATCACGCGAGCTTTTTACTAAACCCACATACGTGCGGGCTTTAAATTATCACACCGGATACGTGGGCTCGATAATGGCAGCTCTAATGGCTTTCGCCTGGGTCCAGAAAATATTGTTTCTTTATTTACTCAGAAACGATATTTTAACATTATTTATTTTACAAATATTTTTTAAATATTTGTATGATTCCAAATTCAATAATTGCATTAAAAACAAATGTGTATTATACTGCTTTCAATACACTTCAATTTTTAAAACACCCTTGATTGTTTACGCCAGCAACGCAAACTGCGCCAATGTAAACAACTCCGTCGGCACCTTGGTGAAACGGACTCATTACGTAGCTTTTGATGGCGTAACTCACGCATTTCGTAAGTTACGCCAAAAGCTTTATGAAACGAGGCCCAGGACGTACTCCCTTTTGGCGGATTCGAAAAAGGAGATCATGAACAATTGAATACAACTTAATTTTTGTGTTGGCATGCATTGAGGCCTGGCAGTTTTGATGGAGGATTACACGGACTAAAATGACTATGTGCTACTACCACGTGTGCTCCCTTACCGTTTCATATTTCAAACCTGTTTTAGCTTTACCAGAGCACGCCCGCTCGGTCATCGCCCAAAAAGGCGTTTTACTGGTATATAGGTTTATATGACTCGCATGATTACCGAGCGGGCGCGAAGCGCTCGTGAGGTTTCCCGCAACTTACTAGACAAATTTACATTTGACCCGGCCCGAACTGGCCGGAACCGGCCGTACAGACGCTTTTCGGAAGCTAATAACTTTGCAACCACTGCTCCGATTGAGATCGGGTTTTTACCATTAGATAGGACCATCAAATAAATTTTGATTGTTGTATGGTGCGTTCTGATAGGGATGGAACCGCAGCGCGTGGCACATGCAAATGTCGAAATGAACCAAAATCATTCTTGATCAAAAATGGCTTGATTTATCTAAGCATTAATTTATACGATGAAGCATGCAGCGCTCAGGACGTACTCCTTTTTGGCGGATTCGAGAAAGGAGATCATGGCAAATGTAATACAACTTATTTTGTATGTAGTTAGTCCCAGGGAAGCAACAGGTACAGCTCGGTCACCGCTGATTAAGGCGTTTTACTAGTTTAGATGGGAGATATTGTCCGCTGAAAATTTGAGTTTTGCTTGACATTACAAAGTTGCCCGAGGTTGTAACTCGAAAACCATTTGACGGACAAGGCTTAAAAGTTCACAGCATAAATCAAAAGCCCAGATAACCCCAAATACGTAGTTTTATCAAAATATGAGATGTAGTGCGTTATTTAGAGATTGTTTGGTCAATCTGCTCTGGAATGCCCCAATTGCCCCCCCCCCCCAACGACAAATCGGTAGGCAAATGCATACCCCCCCCCCCCCAACCATTCCGGGAGGTTGTGATTTTTGTTCCGGGAAGGTGAGATTTACCCCCTCCTCCGCTCAACGAATATTTCGTGCTGACGACCCCCCCCCCCCCCCGCTCAACGACTCTGCGCTGACGAAACGGAGCGAAATTGACCCCCCCCCCCCCAACTCGAAACCTAGATCCGCCATTGCATACATAAACCTGACAACATCCTGATAGCGGGGTAATTTTGTTGTAGTGTCGTGTGCACTATCGCCAACAGGTGCACGAATCAAGAGAAGTAAAATCTGATATGAAGTGAGTTCATGGCTGGTAGCGTGGCCAAGGGCGTAGCCAAGGGGCCGTTCTCCAACCTTCTCTGTTCGCGAACGGCCCTAGCCCCCCCCCCCCCCACCTTCAGACCTTGCAAGGGCCCTCTCAGACCAACCGAGGGCTTTCTCAGACCAGACTAGGTCAGTCTCAGGCCTGGGAAGGGCCTTTCAGACTGGCTGTGCCCTCTCAAGACTGGAAAGGGCCCTCTCAAACCGATATAGGGCCCTCAGAGGCCTAGTAAGGACCCCTCAGACCGGCTTAGGGCCATCTGCGGCCTGGTAAGGGCCCTCTCAAACCAGCGAAGAGCCCTTTTAAGGCTGGGAAGAGCCAACTCAGACCGACCGACCGACGTTCAAGCTCAGAAAGAGCGCTTTCAGGCCTAGAAATTACCCTTTTAACAGGCATAGCCCCCCCCCCCCCCCCTAAGGTTCGGTATGGGCTCTCTTAGCGGGCGTAGGAACCATAGGTCTTGCAAGCGCCTTCTCAAACCATCATTGGGCCCTCTCAGGATTGACAAGGGTCCTCTCGGACCCGTGTAAGGCCCCTAAGGCCTAGCAAGGGTCATATGAAGCAGGCTTAGGGCCTTTTCATGCCTGGCAAGGGCCTTCTCCGACCGGAGTTAGGCCCCTCCAAAGCTTGGCGAGGGCCCCTCTTAACCCTATTCCCTGCGGGCGGCCAGAATTACGTTAACCTGCGGGGGGAGGGCAGATTCTGCCCCCCCCCCCCACCCAAGAGATCTCGAGAACTGCTCGGTCGATTTCGATGGGGAAAACGCCATTCGATGCGTCATGACAAGATCTCTCTTTCTGGACCCAGATATTTTTGTTTTGTTTGCAAATGGGGGGCCAGGGGGCAAAAAATCCGAACATTTTGGGGTGTTTTTTGAAAGGTCATTGCGGCCATGTGGCTCGACCAATTGTCATGCCCCAAACGTTTTTGTGCTTTAAATGTACTGGTCTTTAATATATCAAAAGACAAAAAAAAATACAAAATCATAGGCGTATTAAAAGGAATGTAAAATGGGGGGATTTTCTGGGGAAAAAATATGTGCTGTTCGTGATTGCTTGGGACGACATGAACGTCACATGTGGGCATTATATGCCGTAATTGGTTAAATTTGATATATTGCGCATAGGCGGATCCAGGCAAAAAAAACATGGGGCACCATGCGCGTAACGCTTTTATCGCTTTTAACGCTTTTATCATTTTCCGAAATATAGCGAATTTAGTGACGTCACCACACATGAGTTTGACACAGAAATCAGCTAAACTTTAGCAGGCCGTAAAAATGTCATATTGTAAGTAAGATGCAGTCGAAAAACGTCAAAAGATAGAAAATGGCAAGGACTACTTAAAAAACGACCTCAAAATCTACATTTTCAAAGGTGAAAAAACGGAAGATATATCGTAGAACCACATGTGGAGAATACCCAAACCAAATTTTTTAAAAAAATATCTTTATTTTTGACTGACTTATCGCTCCCTAAGTATGAGTAACTCATGAAGTCATATATTGAAAATGTTTTTTTTTGGCTTTTAGTGACCAGATACAAACAAATAAATGCCTGCATTGTATTTCTGATACCAAAATAGACAAGACACATGTCTTTGGTATTTATATTTATCAATTTCTAATTTTAACCTTATTTGACCTAACCTTGACCTTATATGGTGTCAGATTGTGAAAATGACAGCTACTACCGAATTATACCTGTAAAATAACCCATACAACATGTGTCGCATGGTTTTCGTAGACCTGTCACCTTTTGAGACTTGACCTTGACCTTGACCTTTGCTTATAATTTCACTTTTGCTTATACGGGAAATGTATATACCTTTGAGAGCACTTTGTGCGATAATAGTCGCAATCTAAGGCTTTGGATGGAAAGTATGGCCCAAAAACTCAAATATCGCAACTTTATATTTGACCTGACCGGCACCTGACATGTGAACTTTTTTGGACAATTTCGTGTATGTGTTTGATGCATATCATTGAGAACTTTCGATTGCCGCCTTGCGCGTCTCGCTGCGGCTATTGGTTCGGAGTATAACCAGGGGGATGGCGACCCCCTCAGTCAATGGCGTTTGTCTGTGACGCCAGCCAATGTAATGTTAATGTCAAGGTCAGGTCAAGGTCAGGTCACATAAGGTCAAAATGTGAAATTGATCAATCTAAATCAAAAAGGCATGTTTCTAGACCAATTGTGTCTGAGAAATACAGTGCTGGCATTTATTTGTCTGTATCTGGTGAATAAAAGAAGAAGAAAAACGCAATTTCAAAATATGACGTCATGAGTTACTCGTACTTAGGGAGCCATATGTCAGTTAAAAATAAAGATATTGCTTTTATATTCGGTTTGGGTACTTTACACAAGTGGTTCTCCAGCATATATTCGGTTTTTTCTTTAATGTTTGATAATTTCTAATTTTGAGGGCATTTTGTTTGTATTGTATTTGTTTGCATTTTTGGGGGTCAAAAAACAAAATGTGCATAATTCCGAGGAGGCAATTTTTTAGCTCTTGCCATCCGCTATCTTTTGACGTTTTTTTATCGCATTTTGCTCATAATATCGCATTTGTACGGTCTGTTAAAGGTTGGCTGATTTTTTCGTCAAACTCGTGTGTATTGACGTCACTAAATTCACTATCTCGATTTTGTAGACGAAATTGCTTAATTTTTGCATAGAAAACGTACAAGTGATGTAGGAGATGGTACCCGAAGTTTCACGTCGATAGCACTGTTGGTTTGTGAGATATTGCGAAAGTTCGTCAGGTGGGCTAAAAACGCCCCCCCCCCCAGCCAATGGCGGGTTAACTGGCATTTTCCATTATAGTCATGTTTTTTTGCCTTTGTATGCTATGTTTGGTTCTTATCTTCCCCCCCAGTGATTTTCCCTTAAAATAGGCCCTGAAATTCCTTATAGGCTTATCCATTGTTTGTTTGTTTGATAATATATTTTTATTGATTGATTGATTGATCTAAGAGTGCCATTGTCAGGCCCAAGAGAGCCCTGTGCCAGTTTGAGATTCTGAGATTTTCGGCCATTCTGAAAGCCATTGGTCGGTCGGAGGCTCGGCCAAAACTTTGGCTTGAAGCGCCGTCCGACACAAGACCAAAACTCGTGTGGCTTTATTTTTGCGTTAAGAACTGATTAACTTGTACCTATTCCTTACATTTTCTTTTACAATCATGAAATGTATTATTTTTGGCCGATTTCAGTCGTTTTGGTAAAACCGAGGCGCTGATATAGGCCCCCCTGGACCCGTCCCTGTCCCCCCCCCCCCCTCCCCCCTAATAATTTTGAAAATTGAACACCGCTGGGCGCTAGATTTGTCCCAATACTCACGACTATGATCATGACTATGACTATGACTCACGACTATGCCCTGACCTGCCGATGATTAGAGATAGCCGCAACTGACCATGAATCAGATCCCTGTAATCCTCCCGCCTGCCGGTCCTACCGGGTGGTCCAGATACAAGTAGACCCAGCAGAATTACTATATTTAAAAAACTAAGCAATATTTTTCATTTTCGCGTGCGGTTCTGGGTAGAGGACACTGCCGCACGTAACCATGACAACTGTTGTCATACAATATTGTTTACTTGTTTAGTTATAGGCTGGTCTGTCTAACGCCATCATGTGGACAGCTGAGCAAAAAGCGTTCTGTGTCGAGACGTTTATTTTGCTCAAGTCGTTCCAGGAAACAGGCCCGAAGTTTCTTCGGAAGTTGAACCTAGATCATAGGGAACTTGCTACGGCGCCATCCAAATAATCAGTAATAGTTTTATGGGTTAAAACAAAAATAGAACAAAGGACACTGTCCTAAAGCAAAGCCCGCCCGGACTACCAAAGAGAGTGAGGACGACTGCACGCGCCCAGCTTCTGGATGAGTCCGTTCAGCGAAGCCCAAAACGATCGACTCGGCATCCCAGGCGATCGGTATCAAGAGAACTTCGATGATGCGGATGCTGAGACAGGCGAAATTCAAGCCATACAAGCTGTCAGTACGCCAGAAGCTCACGGACACGACTCATGGCGGAGTGGTTCCAGCAACACCAGGATGTTTCGGAGAAGCTGTGGTTTTCTGACGAGGCACATTGTTTGCTCTGTGGCCACATCAACAGCCATAACGCTGTGCATTAGGGCCTGGAGAGGCCCGACGAGGTCATCCACAAGCCTCTGCACTCAAAGAAGATCACGATGTGGGAGGCCATGCGAAAGGGTCAGACCCCAATCGGGCCCTTCCTCTTCGAAGAGGAGAACAAAGAACCAGTCACCATCACTTCGGAGCGCTACATCAAGTTCGCTCTGATACCGTTCTGGGAAGCCCAGGGAGAGCGTGAGCAGGTCGAGCGAGAAGAGGAGTGGATGCAGCAGGACGGGGCGACGCCCCACACAGCGCGGTCGTCACTGGTCTGGCTGGAAGTTCACTTCCCTGGCAGGCACATCAGCCTCAAGATGGAGGTGCCGTGGGGTCCCCATTCACCCGACTTGTCGCCCCTGGACTTCATGCTCTGGAGCCACTTGAGGAACAGGGTGTATAAGGCAAGCCGGCCACTATCCAGCAGCTCAAGAACGCCATCAAAGAGGAGATGGAGTAGGTCACCGTCGCGATGGTCGACCGAACCATCGATAATTTCCAGCACGTCCGGCAACCGCTCGTCCTAAACCCGCGACTTACTGGGGGGGGGGCTATTCCTTGCCCCCCCTCCCGTTATTTGGCAATAACTCCTAAACGAACATCGGAATTGTCACCAAACTTGCAGTACCTTCTCTCACATCAATTCAACACATTTTAGCAAAAGGATAAATATTAGGTTATGATAGGTCAACCGGCAATGACGTCAGAGTGACGTCATGTTCTTCGGTTTTTGTTGCAAAATAATGGTTTGCGGAAAACGCTGTCAAAGGTACAATATTTGAGATAAACTCAATTATTTTAAACCAAATTACCCAAAATAGACCGAGCTATCAAACTACCATCTCGGATATTTTAGTTTTTTTCTTCTGAAATTCAAAATTTTGAGAAATCTAAATAAAAAATTTAACGAAATTTTCAAGAAAATATGAATTATCCAAAAACCGGAATATGTAATTGAGACGTGTGCGGTAAATACGTGTACCAAATTTGAAGTCGATATCTTCAAAAATGACTGACTTCTGACTTTAAAGGACAAAAATCTACCACCTCTCACAGCATTA
>JAXIVJ010020099.1:2500-15273 GCA_036785665.1 Chirona hameri | reverse complement strand
GCTCTCTCTCGCTCGCTCTCTCGCTCGCTCTCTCGCCTCGCTCTCTCGACGTCTCTCGCTCGCTCTCATCGCTCTCGCTCTTGTCGACGGCCGCAGTCCACCGGGGGCAGCAGAGCAGACAGACGGCCCGCCGCAGACAGACCGCCGTCCGATATCGGTGGCGATAATAAAGCGGTCGGAAGGCGGGCGGTTTGGGCCGCGCCCGGCCGGTTCCCGATCATAGATGGCGTGCCGTGAAGGTGCGGCCGGTCCGGCAGTTCGTTCCGCGGAGGTGCGGCCGGTCCGGCAGATGGGCAAAACGGGGCGTGTCCGCCAGAACACAGGTGAAAAGGGAGAAAAACGCCACACTTCGGAAAATTTCGGGGGAGGATGGGCGATTAGTTTTTTAAGAACGACGGTTCATAGGAAGTGTAAGGTTCCGACTAAGTTAGGTTCGCGCTAAGGTTCCGGACTGCTAGTGTTATGAGAACCTGCTTTAATGTAATGACCATGTTTTCTTGCTTGTTATGCCTCTTAACTCTAGTATCTCGGAAAACTGCGAAACGCGTTGTGTAAATTGTATTTTGTACTGATGTGACCATGGTAGTCTGGAAGAAGCCCGATGCGGCTGTGGGCGCCGTTTGCTCAGCCTTGGTCTGCCGCGGGGCTGCCAGAGAGGGAGAGAGAGTTCTATGTCGAGTCAATACTCGGAGTCTGCCGCGTGGGAGGCTGACTCGCCGGCACGTGTGAGTCGACGTGTCGCGGGCGTGTGACTCGGCCGCCGCGTGGGCGGCGGCGGGACGCGCCGGACGCCGTTGGAATATGCAGATGTCTGTCTAGGTTCGCGCAATGGTCGGACATTAGCCGGCCGGGTCACGGCAGCGTGATATCAGGCGTGACCCGCCGTCTATCGCCCCGGCCGTCTCGGCTCGAGGACCGGGACCGGCTATCTCGTCTCCGTGGTGATCACCTCTGACAGGCCGCAGATTGTTAGATGACGCAATACCGGACTCGGACCGGGTGGTCGGTAACATCCGCCTGCCTCGGGTCGGTAACATCCGCCTGCCTCGGGTCGTAACATCCGCCTGCTTCGGGTCGGTAACATCCGCCTGCTTCGGGTCGGTAACATCCGCCTGCCTCGGGTCGGTAACATCGCCTGCTTCGGGGTCGGTAACATCCGCCTGCCTCGGTTCGGTAACATCCGCCTGCCTCGGGTCGGTAACATCCGCCTGCCTCGGGTCGGTAACATCCAGCCTCCTCGGGTCGGTACATCCGCCTGCCTCGTGGTCGGTACATCCGCCTGCCTCGGGTCGGTAACATCCGCCTGCCTCGGTCGTACATCGCCTGCCTCGGGTCGGGTACATCCGCCTGCCTCGGGTCCGGTAACATCCGCCTGCCTCGGGTCGGTAACATCCGCCTGTCTCGGGTCGGTAACATCCGCCTGTCTCGGGTCGATAACATCCCGCCTGCCTCGGGTCGGTAACATCCGCCTGATCTCGGGTCGTACATCCGCCTGTCTCGGGTCGGTAACATCCGCCTGTCTCGGGTCGGTAACATCCGCCTGCCCGGGTCGGTAACATCCGCCTGCCGGGTCGGTAACATCCGCCTGTCTCGGGTCGGTAACATCCGCCTGCCTCGGGTCGGTAACATCCGCCTGCCCGGGTCGGTAACATCCGCCTGCTTCGGTTCGGTAACATCCGCCTGCTTCGGTTCGGTAACATCCGCCTGCTTCGGTTCGGTAACATCCGCCTGCTTCGGTTCGGTAACATCCGCCTGCTTCGGGTCGGTAACATCCGCCTGTCTCGGGTCGGTACATCCGCCTGCCTCGGGTCGGTACATCCGCCTGCCTCGGGTCGGTAACATCCGCCTGCCCGGGTCGGTAACATCCGCCTGTCTCGGGTCGGTACATCCGCCTGTCTCGGGTCGGTACATCCGCCTGTCTCGGGTCGGTAACATCCGCCTGCCTCGGGTCGGTAACATCCGCCTGCCCGGGTCGGTAACATCCGCCTGTCTCGGGTCGGTAACATCCGCCTGCCTCGGGTCGGTAACATCCGCCTGCCTCGGGTCGGTAACATCCGCCTGCCCGGGTCGGTAGCATCCGCCTGTCTCGGGTCGGTAACATCCGCCTGCCTCGGGTCGGTAACATCCGCCTGCCTCGGTTCGATAACATCCGCCTGCTTCGGGTCGGTAACATCCGCCAGCTTCGGGTCGGTACATCCGCCTGCTTCGGTTCGGTAACATCCGCCTGCTTCGGGTCGGTACATCCGCCTGCTTCGGGTCGGTAACATCCGCCTGCCTCGGGTCGGTATCATCCGCCTGCCTCGGGTCGGTAGTGCACCGCGCCGATATCTAACTATCCCTGGTGACCGCCCAACGCACCGGCTATCAGTCCTGATAGCCACGACCGGAGAGCCTGACCCCTGAGTGGTGTGCCGTGGCTCCGTGGCTACTGCTGCGGGGTATTCTGCGGTGCTCCGTTCTGGCGCATCTCTGGCTTCAACGAGACACTGGATAACATGGATAGGATGGCCTTGATTGCGCTCCGCCGCGGCGGGCCTGGGATGTCCTGTCCCCGGGGCTGGCCTGCTGCTCTCCGGAGACTAAATGTGGTTATAAACAAAAATCCGGTTCGTCGAAGTCGCATGGTGCTCAAGTTCACAAAAGTTAAGGTGTGAGTTATCTGTTTGTTTGGAGTATTACCCGTTCGCCGTGTCGCGATTCACAATTTGAGTCGATAGCCATCTTAATGACCAAAGGCGGCAGCACGAGCGTTGCGAACTGACCAGTGGCGTCTCTCCGCGGTCGGCGCAGTCTCTCCAGGTTTGGTTTTCTGTTTATCGGTAATTCGTTCGACCTACGCTTCCGTGTTCGCGGTGGTACGGCCCGGGTCTGTGTCGTCTGTCTGGTGGTCTGTGTCGTCCGTCTGGTAGTCTGTGACACGGCCCGGGTCTGTGTCGTCCGTCTGGTGGTCTGTGTCGCCCGTCTGGTGGTCTGTGACTCGGCCCGGGTCTGTGTCGTCCGTCTGGTAGTTGGTGGTACGGCCCGGGTCTGTGTCGTCCGTCTGGTAGTCGGTGACTCGGCCCGGGTCTGTGTCGTCCGTCTGGTAGTCTGTGACTCGGCCCGGGTCTGTGTCGTCCGTCTGGTAGTCTGTGACTCGGCCCGGGTCTGTGTCGTCCGTCTGGTAGTCTGTGACTCGGCCCGGGTCTGTGTCGTCCGTCTGGTAGTTGGTGACTCGGCCCGGGTCTGTGTCGTCTGTCTGGTGGTCTGTGTCGCCCGTCTGGTGGTCTGTGACACGGCCCGGGTCTGTGTCGTCCGTCTGGTGGTCGCTGACTCGGCCCGGGTCTGTGTCGTCCGTCTGGTGGTCTGTGACACGGCCCGGGTCTGTGTCGTCCGTCTGGTAGTCTGTGACTCGGCCCGGGTCTGTGTCGTCCGTCTGGTAGTCGGTGACTCGGCCCGGGTCTGTGTCGTCCGTCTGGTAGTCTGTGACTCGGCCCGGGTCTGTGTCGTCCGTCTGGTAGTCTGTGACTCGGCCCGGGTCTGTGTCGTCCGTCTGGTAGTCTGTGACTCGGCCCGGGTCTGTGTCGTCCGTCTGGTAGTTGGTGACTCGGCCCGGGTCTGTGTCGTCTGTCTGGTGGTCTGTGTCGCCCGTCTGGTGGTCTGTGACACGGCCCGGGTCTGTGTCGTCCGTCTGGTGGTCGCTGACTCGGCCCGGGTCTGTGTCGTCCGTCTGGTGGTCTGTGACACGGCCCGGGTCTGTGTCGTCCGTCTGGTAGTCTGTGACTCGGCCCGGGTCTGTGTCGTCCGTCTGGTAGTCGGTGACTCGGCCCGGGTCTGTGTCGTCCGTCTGGTAGTCTGTGACTCGGCCCGGGTCTGTGTCGTCCGTCTGGTAGTCTGTGACTCGGCCCGGGTCTGTGTCGTCCGTCTGGTAGTCGGTGACACGGCCCGGGTCTGTGTCGTCCGTCTGGTAGTCGGTGACTCGGCCCGGGTCTGTGTCGTCCGTCTGGTAATCTGTTACACGGCCCGGGTCTGTGTCGTCCGTCTGGTAGTCTGTGACACGGCCCGGGTCTGTGTCGTCCGTCTGGTAGTCGGTGACTCGGCCCGGGTCTGTGTCGTCCGTCTGGTGGTCTGTGACACGGCCCGGGTCTGTGTCGTCCGTCTGGTGGTCGCTGACTCGGCCCGGGTCTGTGTCGTCCGTCTGGTAGTCTGTGACTCGGCCCGGGTCTGTGTCGCCCGTCTGGTAGTCTGTGACTCGGCCCGGGTCTGTGTCGCCCGTCTGGTAGTTGGTGGTACGGCCCGGGTCTGTGTCGTCCGTCTGGTGGTCTGTGACTCGGCCCGGGTCTGTGTCGTCCGTCTGGTAGTCTGTGACTCGGCCCGGATCTGTGTCGTCTGTCTGGTGGTCTGTGTCGCCCGTCTGGTGGTCGCTGACTCGGCCCGGGTCTGTGTCGTCCGTCTGGTAGTCTGTTACACGGCCCGGGTCTGTGTCGTCCGTCTGGTAGTCTGTGACACGGCCCGGGTCTGTGTCGTCCGTCTGGTAGTTGGTGACTCGGCCCGGGTCTGTGTCGTCTGTCTGGTGGTCTGTGTCGCCCGTCTGGTGGTCGCTGACTCGGCCCGGGTCTGTGTCGCCCGTCTGGTAGTCTGTGACTCGGCCCGGGTCTGTGTCGCCCGTCTGGTAGTCGGTGACTCGGCCCGGGTCTGTGTCGTCTGTCTGGTGGTCTGTGTCGCCCGTCTGGTGGTCTGTAACACGGCCCGGGTCTGTGTCGTCCGTCTGGTGGTCGCTGACTCGGCCCGGGTCTGTGTCGTCCGTCTGGTGGTCTGTGACACGGCCCGGGTCTGTGTCGTCCGTCTGGTGGTCTGTGACACGGCCCGGGTCTGTGTCGTCCGTCTGGTAGTTGGTGACTCGGCCCGGGTCTGTGTCGTCTGTCTGGTGGTCTGTGTCGCCCGTCTGGTGGTCTGTGACACGGCCCGGGTCTGTGTCGTCCGTCTGGTGGTCGCTGACTCGGCCCGGGTCTGTGTCGTCCGTCTGGTGGTCTGTGACATGGCCCGGGTCTGTGTCGTCCGTCTGGTGGTCTGTGACACGGCCCGGGTCTGTGTCGTCTGTCTGGTAGTCGGTGACTCGGCCCGGGTCTGTGTCGTCCGTCTGGTGGTCTGTGACACGGCCCGGGTCTGTGTCGTCCGTCTGGTGGTCGCTGACTCGGCCCGGGTCTGTGTCGTCCGTCTGGTAGTTGGTGACTCGGCCCGGGTCTGTGTCGTCTGTCTGGTGGTCTGTGTCGCCCGTCTGGTGGTCGCTGACTCGGCCCGGGTCTGTGTCGCCCGTCTGGTAGTCTGTGACTCGGCCCGGGTCTGTGTCGCCCGTCTGGTAGTCGGTGACTCGGCCCGGGTCTGTGTCGTCCGTCTGGTGGTCTGTGACACGGCCCGGGTCTGTGTCGTCCGTCTGGTGGTCGCTGACTCGGCCCGGGCCTGTGTCGTCCGTCTGGTAGTCGGTGGTGTTCGTCTGGTGGTCGGAGCGGGACAGTCCTGTGCCTGGACTGTCGGGACGGGGACACGTGTCCCTCGTCGGCAACACGGCTCTTGAGTAATGGAAACTCCGCCCGCCCCGCCCCGCCCGCCCCGCTCCATTCCTCCCATGTCGCTTGTCGTGGTCTGTACTATCAGCTGGACCGACGCGCAGGCACTGCCTCCCATCCCGGCCCGTTGGTCAGGTTTTTGCCGCTGTCGGTTTTGCGGGATGGCTAATGGTGTGTGCAAACTGTTTGGCCGTTGCCGGGCATGTTCGGAGAGCTGCGCTCTCTAGGCGGCCGTGGCGGGATCGATGTGCGCTCAGTGACCATCTGGCGGCCTCTGGCGTCCCGTGCACGTCTCCGTGGCCCGCTTCCCATGACGGCAAGGTTACGGCGTGACGCGGCGTGACGCGGCGTGACGCGGCGTGACGCGGCGTGACGCGGCGTGACGCGGCGTGACGCGGCGTGACGCGGCGTGGGGTTACGTCAGGCACGAGATTCGGCGCCGGGCGCGGCCGCTGGCGAGAGAAGCGGCGGGCGTTGCACGGAGTGGAGAGAAGACACGGTCACTGTTGCTGGTGAACAGAGGGAGTCATGGTGAGTGTACAGTGTACAGTGTACAGTGTACACGGCTGCGGCGGCCAGCCGTGACTGGTCTATCTGGCTGACGAGCGACGGGGTGGCGACCGACGCTCAAGAGACTGCGCTCGCTCTCTCGCTTGGAGCGAGAGAAAGAGCCTATCTCCGCACATCGGCGCCATTGTCGCTTTTCATCATCGTCCAATGACAGAATTATTCTGGCGCTGAATTTATGGGCCATGATTCTGTCCTAGATAAGGCTGGAGGGCGGAACCCATACACGGCATATTCTGTGGAGGAGTGGCACATTTCCCCAGCCGCGAGACTGCCCCCGCATTTTCAGAACGGTGTTAAAGGCTTCGGCTTGCTGGATTGATAGCGCCAATGTGAGTCTGTAGGTTTTTTTCTCTGTTGGATGGTCCGCCTTGAGATTGGTCTTTTGTATTATTACGTGCTACAAGCGGCCACTGATTTCAGACTGGCCCTTGTTTTACATTGTTTGCAGCACAATGACCCTGCATGTGACGGGCAGACGTGCATGACCTGACCTTACATTCGATCCAGGACACTCGATCATATCTGACTCGAAGGCTGCCATGCACGAGTTGCTATAATGTAATGTGATGTGTGTAGATACTAGATTGGATGCGTTCACGTATGTGTCCATAGTTATGCACGAATCTCGCCAAGTGCAGTTGATCCCACGCACGGATGAGAATCGTGAACTCGATCATAAACTTTCAGATGGGCGCAAAATGACCACGCAGTCGTCGCGCCCTTAAATGGAATGTTTCACCTTTGTATTGGTTTTGAACTGAGATAGCCATTATCTTTAGCCGTTATTGAAATGTCGAAAATACTAAGGTCATTTTCCCCAAAACTTAGCCGTTTTTAAGCAATTTAATTTATCATTTGCAAAATGGGGTCTAGGCTAGGCCGCCGCTTATTGGCTGACAGCCACTTTGTCAGCCAATCCCACTTTGGCAGCCAATCAGCGGCGGTCTACAGCTCAATAATGAGGTCATCATCCCAAATTTAACAACTTAATTTGTATAAAATTAAGTGACTTTTCGAGAGATAAAAAATATCACCATCGTTTTCAGCAGCACTTACTTCATATTTTCGACTACAACCAGCGTATATTTGACAACTTTCAGAAAGGTGAAACATTCCCTTTAAAGGGATGGGTGTTGAAAATTGTTTTCTCGTAAAAAAACTCCGCAACGGCTGGGCAGATTGTGTTTAAATTTGGTGTGTGGTTAGGGACCTCTCAGCCGCCACTTTCCCACAAGTCGTGCGTGCGCACGTGCCTCGTGCGCACGTGCCTCTGCACGTCGCACGTGCACACCCCTATTCTATATCTCAAGAACGGCTGAGCCGATTGTGTTCACATTTTGTGTGTGGTTAGGGACCCCTCCGCCGCCGCCTTCCCACAAGTCATGGATGGGGTGCGTCTGCACGTGCGCACGTGCACACCCCTATTCTATATCTCAGGAACGGCTGAGCCGATTGTGTTCAAATTTGGTTTGTGACTAGGGACCTCTCAGCCGCCTCTTTTCACACAAGTCAGGGGTACGTGCGCACCTTGTTTTGTGTGTCTCAGAAACTACTTGCCCGATCGAGTTGAAATTCACCCTACATTTCGTTGGCGCTCGCTCGTTCATCGCCAACTACGGTGCCTTACTGGTATGTATCGGTTAGCATACATGTAGCAACATTTTCTCTACGGGTGCGGCTATGGCACATTCAATATAGATAGACGTAGTGGTGTCACTTCAAGGGACATCGCATTTTCGACCATGCAAACCTCTCTCCTTCCACCGCGCGGCGCGCCGCGTCGTTGAGCGAGCACAGGACATGAAATCATAGTTCATACCAAGTACCATGCACATCTCAGGCAGACGCAGCCGACGCCGTGCAGCGACATGCAGACCTCGTTTACCACTTCTAAATTGCCTATCTCGCATGTATAAAACGGGCTATCAGATTACAGATACCTAATTAACTTCACTACATGGCTGATTGCCATACTGACCGAAGCCGTAAATCGAAATCAGTTAGTCGCCTAGTGACTGAACTTTGCCGCTCGGCTCGTCACCGGCGTGCGACGTAGAGACCACATTTCGCCAGCTCTCACGTCTCTCGGGTGGGAGAGAGTTGAGGTACAGGTCGCCCGACACGACTGTACCAACGTCCACAAAGCCCTGACCAGTCGACAGTGTCCCAAAGCGCTGCGAAACATGTTTACCAAGCGGGCTGACGTATCGGCCAGGAGCACAAGGGCTGTCGACGCCGGAGACCTTCATCCCACAAAATGTAGATTCAGTCAGACACAGAAGGGTTTCTCGCACCGAGCAGTCGGCACGTGGAATGCGCTGCCATCAGCCGTGAAATCTGCTCCGTCCAGGTGCGCATTTGTAGCCGCATTGGCAATAACCGAGTGAGTGACGTGAGCGAGTGCCACCAAATAGTGCCTATGCAAACTGTATTGTGAAGTGTACAGCAAATGTCTTACCACATGAACTGTACAGGAGCCGTAATAGCCACGTTGTGGATGGTTTCCTAAATAAATGACAAATAAATGACAAATTATGAGAGTACGTCAGCAAACCCTCCCATAAACCGTACCACACCTCGCGCCGACGCAGCTGACTGCGCGTTTGCGAGTTTGAAACCCTCCCATGAGCCGTGCGCACCTCGCGCCGACGAAGCTGACGTCAACGTGACGTCACCACCGGTGGGTGGTGCGAATTCCGTAGCATGGTTGTAAACTTGCCACTCGGTCACTGTCACGACAGGTCACAGCCACCGAGTTAAAATGCCCCCTTCACCCCCAAAAAAATATATATACAGCTAAAGGATAGAACAAAAAGAAAAAGAAAAAGAGGCTCTTAAATACAGATGGCTGAAAAAGGGTAAAAAATGAGAACTATGTATATATATATATATATATATATATATATATATATATATATATATATATATATATATATATATATATATATATATATATATATATATAACTCAGGCAAATATGGCAAGGGGTGTTCGGAACTGTTTAGGACTGTTTAGGTCTGTTTAGATCTGTTTAGTACTGATAGAATGTGCCCCGTTCCCCCAAATACCCACCCATCCCCTATCACTACCCAACTCAAATCTCCGTGAAAAATAAGAAACCAAGAAGTCAACAAGAAGAAAGAAGAAAGAAGACAGAAAAATGGAGAAGGAAGGAAGGAGAACAACCCGGGCTGCAATGACCAGCCGGCGAAAAGCCCAGACAATATAAATCAAATCAAATCAAACTACGGTCACGGTGCTGGGTCGGAAGGGGAGTGGCCGTCGGTTAGCGTCGGTTGCGATGACATATCTGATGCTGCAGTTAGGTGAGTTTCGTTGCCAAGTCATAACACAAGTTTGGCATTGGCCATATGCTTGTCTCTGCGGCCAAGCGCGGACCGACTAGCGGCGAGGTCAGTGAGGAGGCACCGCCGGCGTGTGGAGCTGGCGCCCTCTAGGGACCGTGGACCGGCATCGCCTCCCACTCCCCAGCGCCATCTACAGTGAACCGCCCCTGATGGGCCGAGGGCGCGGGCCGATACTGGCGTCTCCGGTGACGACGTGTCACGTCCGGAGCTCGTCTCCATGATAGGAGGAGACTGACGCAGAGAGAAGGGGAGAGGTGTCGGGAGTGAGGGCAGACTGGAGGGCCTCTCCTGGGACACGAGCGAGCTGAGACACCACACCCGTGTCTGGCGGAGGCTGCTCTGCACTCTGCAGAGACGATGATGTGATGAAACAGACCTGCAGGAGGTACTCGGTGGAAACTCAAGCTCCCTGACGACAACGCCCACACTGACATGACACATGTTTGGGCTATGGGGGGCATGCTACAATGACCTTTCATGCATTGTTTCGGCGACATTTAATGTCATATTTTTACTTCCCGTTTGGTGCGGCGTTCGATACCAACTTACGTAAACGAGAGGTCGCTGACAGGATCTTTGACGTGGTTTAGTCTTTTACTACCGAGACTCATTACTTTGCATCGACACCTGACGACTCTTAGGCGTACCCAAGGGGGGGGGGGCAAACAGGGCAATTGCCCCCCCCCCCCCCCCCCCCTCCTCTGAAGTCCGGACGTGCCCCGTTTGATCGAAAAAATGAAGGTTTTTTAGAGAGCAAAAATTGTAGGCTGAAAATATGCCCTACAAATATAGTGGGCCAAATCCGGCGAGTTTTTTTTTTTGGTGGGGGTACCTTATGCCCCTGATCAAAAATTGTCCCCTCCTGGAGAGAATCCTGGGCGCGCCACTGGACAGACCAGCATCTTTTTAACCGTCGTCATTGTCTTTACCTTCAGCTTGAGTCACCGATTAGGCACGACAAAGTTTTGCTGCCGGCTTCAAGGCTGCGGTAACTGCTTCTTTGCAATGTGTGGCGTGTTGCACAGCGCTGTGACGCGGTGCAAGCGAATGAGTCACTGCATGGGAGCCGGCGCCGCAGATGTCACGGCCGGCCGCACAGCCGGGTCAGTTTCACGCCGGCGCACGCGCGTTTCACGAGCCGCTGGTTACACGCGTGGCGGCCAGTGAGCGGACTGGAAGTTGGAACCAATGTGTGCGGTGTGCGGTGCGGAATGTCCCGGCGGCCGTCACGGCAATGATTGCAGACACGCGTTCACTGTTGATATTCGGTGCAGTCGGCCGAGCGGCTGACAGTTTAAGGCGGCCGCACACGGCAATGATTGCAGACACGCGTTCACTGTTGATATTCGGTGCAGTCGGCCGAGCGGCTGACAGTTTAAGGCGGCCGCACACGGCAATGATTGCAGACGCGTTCACTGTTGACATTCGGTGCAGTCGGCCGAGCGGCTGACAGTTTAAGGCGGCCGCACACGGCGACATTCGGCGCGCTGAGTCAGCAATGCCGCTGCGATTTTCCGCGCATCTTCAGTGATTTTCCGCGTCCTTGGGAGCCGAAACGATGAAAAACACAAGTTAAACTCGCGGAATGTCGGAAAAAATGCTGGTCAGTACTAGCTTTTCCCTTGGCTGAACGCCGCGGAACCGCGGACAAGCAAAATGTATCAGGTTAACAGTGGCGAATATATGCAAGATAGAGGTACACATTTTGCCCAGCATGTTCTTGCCGCTGGGAAATATGTTACGTGCAAGTTTCGTGGTTCTAAACTCTTATCCTAGTTGAAAATAACATCAAGCGTTGCGAGTAGGGAGACAGGCTGTAGGCCAGCGGGGCCAGGCGGGCGGAATCTCGGGAGCGAACAGCGCCGAATCCGCCGGAACAAGGACGATATATCTCGGTGTCACTGCGATTTCCCGAGGCGGAATTTCGCAGTGATATCGCTCGCCGAATGGCGCAGTGTGCGGCCACCTTTACGGTCGCCCCGCCAGGCGGCGCCCGGCCGGCCGCAGTCAGCTGAGCTGAGCCGCCGGTTTCCCGCTCCGGCCGATAGATGGGGACACGGCTCTGTGGCGGGCCGGGCGGGCCAGAGAGGTACGGGTACGGGGCCTCGCGCGCTGGGGGCGGCTCCAGTGGATTGGTAACGGGGCCAGCCCGCTCAATCGGCGCAGGACTGCGGCGGCACGCTGCGGTGTCTCAACCGGCGCGACAGCGTGAGCCGAAACAATGCTGATTTCGGTGGCGTGATAGGGGAAAGGACTGTGCCGCGCTTAATGTCGGCTATCGTGTGCAGAATAATCACCCCCTGGTCGGGTTTTAGGAACAGGAGGATAAGGAAACATCGTACGACGTTTCCTGACTTTTGCCGCGAACCAGTTGTGTGGTATTTTCCGCATATCGGACTATGTTGTGTCGGCAGTGCGATGTCCGTGAGCCGGCCGCTGACCACTTGACCTGAGCTGTACTGTGCCGCCCGATGGCTTATCTAGTGATCAGGTTGCCGGTTTAAATCCCTGCATTACGTGGCACTTACTGCAACACAATCGGCTCAGCCGAGCGATAAGGCACGGTTCTGACGTGACTGCAGTCATACATACCAACAGGGCAGGTGACTGAGAGCGGTGTTGTGTAATGCGCAAATCAGTGGGACCCGAGACGTGCGTGGAAGGAGATTGTGATTGCTATCGATTGTATCACCCAAATGGCAACGTGACGATGTTGCGTGCCTCCTTCGACCCGAGCATATGGGATGGCTGAAGGATATACTATAGTGTGTTCAGAACCATGGCAGCATCTGGCTCGATGATGGGGCTCACTTTCAGTCATGCTACACACCTGGTCAGAGACGCCCACCTGTCCGCTCGGCAGCATCATCTGTCCGCCAGGTATATTCACAGGCTGGACATCGGGACAGGTGGGCCGGCTGTCGGGCGGGCCGGTGCGCCGCATCGCCGCTGTTGTGGTTGGCGTCAGACGCAGCAACACATTACCGCCCCCGCCCCCGCCCTGCCCACTGCAGCCGTGTTGTCAGCCGACCCCCTTCACGGCGTCCCCCCCCCCCCCCCCGCCGCCGCCAGGTGGCCGCCGTCGGCCTCAGGTGAACCCCGAGTATGACTCACCCCCCCCCCCCCCGCGGTCCCCCGCTGCCCGTCATCGCGCCATGCAGTCCCAACGGCTGCCGCTGACGCTGCCGCCGCCTGGCGACCTCGAATGTACATGCATAGGGGGCCAGTATAGGGGTGTGGCGGTGGGCGCGCGTTCAAATTCGGCGCCGGTTACGGGGGTGCGGTGCAGGCT